>CAUYPK010135287.1:0-57876 GCA_963574355.1 Loris lydekkerianus
GATACCCTTGATGGCCTTTTCTTCCCTAATTGCAATGGCTAAAACTTCCATGACAATGTTAAAGAGCAATGGAGACAATGGGCAACCTTGCCTGGTTCCTGATCTAAGTGGAAATGATTTCAATTTAACTCCATTCAATACTAGGCATGTTGAAAAAGCCTCAACTTAATGTCTTTATTTTAACTTAATTACTACTTTAATAAACACAAAACAATCTGGTTATGACTTCGGTGTATGAATCCTATGGGGAAGTATAAAATAGGTCATAACATAAACCAAATATTCGTTAATCTTTAACTGAAATTCAAATTTAACTGAATTTTCTGTATTTTGTCTAATAGTCCTATTAGAATCCTGAAATTTTCTCCTCATTCATGGTTTCGTACATTTCTATTTATTTTTGCATATTTTTAGAATGTATCTTTTAAACTTGGTTTTCTTGTCAGAGAAGAAATAACTATATTTGAAATACGTATTCCATACATATTGCTAGCAAAGAATCCCTTTGATTGAAAAATGAATGGCTGTTAATTTGAAAGCCAAATCTTGGGCCAGTATCTTCTCCCTTAAAGGTTAATCACATGTAAACTAGGCAAAATCATACCCCACTTACCTCACCTTCCACATGTTCTCCTCTTGATTAGACAAGAGAATCTCTTACAATACTTTTAATATCTAATCTGTAAAGAACCAAGTCTAACGATATTAGCATAACTACTTTAATTATCTATGTTTGTAAAATTTGAAATCTTTGACATTTTATTGAAATAATTATCTGAATAGAAGAAAATTTTTGCTGAATGTTCTCTTTATAATCACTAGTAAATTAATGGCTCTGAGTTTTCTTTATAATTCTGGTGTGCTAAAGTTCACTTATGTCATACTTGTGCATAATTTGCAATTCCTAATGTTAGAAAGAGTAGCTTAATCAGAGTTACAGACATCAACCCTATTATTTAACTAAAGCCATTTTCTTAAAAAAAAAATAAGATTTCTCAATTGTGATTTATATTATGTTTTGGAATAGTCATGCATTATAAATAACATTGATATTTTATACACTATACTTTTTGTTTCTATTTCAAACTTTTTTTTTCAATTGAAACTTTTTATAGGTAATTCAATATCAGCTATGCTAAAAGGAATTAAAGCAATCAAAAATAATATCGAACATAATTATGCATGATATTTAATTTTTCAAATCTAAACTTTTAGTGACAATAAAAAGAACATGGGTTTTAAAATTAGACAGTCCTGGATTCACTGGACAAACTCACCACTTATAGCAAACTTGGGCAAAAACTTGAACTTTCTTTGACTTAAGCTTCTAATCTTTAAAGGGTGATAATTGCTCCCATTAAAATCTAACCTAAGAACAAAATGAGATAAAATATTAAAATATGTTTTATATTTTATATAAACATATAAATATATCTTATAACTTCATATATGAATTATATTTAATGATCATTCGGGAAGTGATTGTTATTGGTTATAAGATTTGGCAAGCTGATATTCAATGTCATGATTTCTTTGAGTAACACATTTAAAATATGTAAATACTTCTCAGAGTTTCCACGTTTATATTTTTTCTAAATGTACATGATATTCATTTTCCAGAGTGGTGCTTTTTCTATTACCATTAGAATATTTGAAATAAGTAAAATTATCCTTATAAAAATAACACCTAGAACTAGAGGAAGTATATCCATAATACAAAAAGAATATGTTCCTACGTACACAGAAATACATATTATTCCCTTATTTCTTGTAATGATTTATATAAACCATTGATAGGACTTTCTGTATGTATCAAATGCTAGACTAGCTGCTTTATGTAATACCTCACAAAATTCAGTAAGTATATGCTATTATTCCTTAGTGTATTGATAAATAAATAGGGTTTTAGAAAATTCCTGAAAGTAGCTATGTAAGGATTTGACTAATATTTTCCAACACAATTATTTTAAATAATCTGTCGGCTGCTAAGTATGGACATTGTTTGATGACTTTATCCACGAATTTTTTAGTGTCATAAAATTAAGCCAGTTCATTATTCCAAATTCCAATTTCAGTTTCCAACTTAAATAGTAAAATAGTTCTGCATATTTTGTTTGTTGGCGACTCATCGGCAAGAGATTAACGGTAAGGTGGATGATTTAGAGAGCTGGCACTGAAAAAGCTAATTCTGCAGAGTTAAACCCATTTTACAGATTCTCTGTGTTATCAGATCCTCTGCATAGGGCTGCCAGTACATGGTGCTCTGGCATTGAAGCCCTTCAAGGACACAGGTCTAAGTTTTACTCATTCCTATCTTGTGAAAAATGCCTAATTAACATTTGTGTTACTCTTCTAGGACTGTCAAAATAGAATACCTGTGTGTCTTTAAGAACAGAAATGTATTTCTCACATTTCTAGCTGCTGGAAGTACAAGATCAGAGTACCAGCAGGGTTCATTTCTGGGCAGTGGTCTTTGTCCAGTTTGCTGACAGTCACGTTGTCCCTATGCCTTCACCTGGCCTTTGCTCAGTGCCCAGGGAGAGAGCAAGGTCTCTGTTGTTGCTTCTGCTTCCTCGTATGTGGACACTGAAACTAGTTCTACTGAACTGCGGCCTCACTCTCACAACCTCAGTTAACCTTAATTACCTATTTGAAAGCCCCATCTCCAAATACATTCATATTTGGGCTTAGGGCTTCAACATATAAATTTCAGGGTGGCACAATTCAGTCTATAATACCATTTAATTTTAATCTACTCTTTGCCATATGTTTATTCCTATTGTTTTAGCCTTTATAAACAGGAGGGGTAATGTCCTCATTGGAAATAACTGACTCATAGCTTGACACCCATAGCACAGTGGTTACAGCACCAGCCACCCACACCGAGGTTGGGTGTTCTAAATTATGTTAAACAACAATGACAATTGCAACAAAATATAGCACCCTTGGAGTGCTTTGCAACTTGCATAAATCACTTACAAAAGTTATCATAGAAAGGAATTATTACAAGCCAGGAGTTGTGGCAGGCATCTATAGTCCCAGCTACTTGGGAGGCTTAGGCAAGAGAATCGCTTAAGCCTTAGAGTTTGAGGTTGCTGTGAGCTGTGACACCACTGCACTCTAGCACAGGTGACATAGTGAGACTCTGTATTAAAATAAAATATAACTTGCTCGTTATCCAAAGTTGATGATTTAAGGATGGATGCAAGCACAGATAGCAGCAAATGATGATTTCAGTTGCTCAAGAAGGATTTTTGTATAAATTAAAATGTCTTTTAATAGGAAAACAAGATGTGTAATAGGATAGATGAGCAATATTAGATTGTGATACAGCATTTAGAGGTTATCTACAAAAAAAAAAAAAAAAAAAAAACTTTGGAATTTCAAAATATGCAAAGAACATCTCAGCTGATGTGTTCTGCTGACAGTGAAATAAGCCCGAATTCCCCTTGACTATTGAATGGCTAATCCTTCATTCAGCAACTCATTATGCATCGTCATGAAATAGATAATACAATTCCCACAAACCTCTTTTGATTTCATGTCAAACAAATTTTCTGAAAGCCATTTAATAAACAAATAGACAGAAAAAGCAAACCTGAAACCTCAATTTGTGCAATCGATTACTTTGAGTCATCTATTTCATTCCCTCTAAACAATGCAAATTCCTTTCTGACTGAGGAAAATTTCCAAACTGAGGTTCAGATAAGCTGCATCTTAGGAAAGACTCCTTTAATATTTAAAACAAAAATTAAGGCTATATTAAATTATTCCCCATAGTGAGAGTCAATAAGCAATTAAGTTGAATTACCTAAAAATGTATCGTCACTTGCAATAATATTGGCTCGCTGGTACTCTATCCATGTGTATTTTTTTTTCTAGAGTGGTATATACGGCTTCATATGATTACCTAATTTGGCTTTGCAATGGTCTTTATTCCTCCTCTCTGCAATATCATTTATACGCATCTGGTTTCTAGAGTCCAAACCGAGTTTGATTCAAGTTGATCTTCAGGGAAGCCTCTTCCATGATGTTTTTGAACCCTCTAACCCTAAGACATTAGGCAGTTTTACTTTTCCTCTCTATTAGAAAGTATTTCTCTCCTGTACTTTTTTGTCTGTCAATGATTCTACCTTGTAATCGAGGCTGATATCAAAGTCATGTTTCTTTGGTCTTGCTTGAAATAATCACTAGTCCAAGGTAAGTGCTTAAAAAATGTTTATTAAGCAGATACAATTACATTTGAATTTTAGCCTAAAGCCCTTATAGATTTGGTTGTCCTGAGAAAATTACTTAAGTCTCAAAGTCTTAGTTTGCCTGTTTGAAAAATAAATTATGCTACTTAGATTTTGTGTTATTATTTGTATTAAATAAAATTACAGAGAGATCAAGAGAAAACAGAGAGAGAAAGGAGGAGGCCGGGAAGGAGAGAGAGAAATACCGACTGGGACTTAGGATGATTTTATTTCTTCCCATTGCTGTTATTATTTCTCTGAAAAGACATCTTTTATGGCTTCCTCTCTATTTACTTCTTTGTTTTAAAAAGGCAAAAGATAAAAATTAAGAAAAACTGTACTCTTCTATAACCTTGCTAAAAGCAATTGAACCAAAATTCCTTTCTATGATAACTTTTGCGCGTGATTTATGTAAGTTGCAAAATGTTCCAAATATTTTAGATACATATTTATTATCTATATATTATATAAATACATGTAGTAACTGTATGACAGCCATTGTGACCCTTCAGACTAGACCTCCCTCTGCTGTGCCCATCTCATTTGTCACACGTGCAATCAATCACTTGGGCAATTCGTGTTCAATGTCTACTTTTCCCACCAAACTGTAAATTGTGTAGCACGAGGGACGGTATCTATCTTATTCATTAGGACTCCTTTGATACCTCTCAAACTTCTAGTGGCATGGTTGCTCGAAAATGTTTTGAGAATGAGAGAAAGAACATAAAATAAAAACATCAAATACTTATAAACAACATTTAGCATGTCAAAAACATTTGTCTTTTATATTTGCTGAAGGGAAATGTTTCCTTCAGAAACATTTCATTTGGTATAACATTTATCACTAGAAGAGGGAAAAGTCTGCCTAATCTTCTACTCAGGCCAAAAATATTTATTATTAGGCAGGGGAAAAGCCAAAATCTCTATAGGAGTAAAAATAAAAATAAAAAAGATGTCTAAATTTTGATACAGGATGGGGTAAAGAGAAGGGAAAATAAAGAACCAATGGGTCGGTCCGAGAGCTATTTTTTCATAGTTTGGAAATAGAGCTAGAGACGATAGAAGCAGATGGATGGTGGGCTAATTAGAAGAGGCAATGTCTGAACCAGCCAACATGATGGTTAGACAACTGGCAGGAGTTAGGACAAGAACAGCCGCTGTCATAACAAAGAAATAGATTCCAGTTTCCTGGTAACAGACATGCCCAAAGATAAAATAAGCTCTCACCTGAGGACATGAACTTACAACAAAGATGTTCACTCCAGTTGGGCACATATTTGACAAGAGTACATCAAGGAGGATTCAAGCATTATGTTCCCTTCAGTCAGGAACTCCTTCGAGTCAAATCTTTTCATTCTTCTTTCTTGGTAATTTCAAATGTGAAGTAGAGAAATGAAAGAAATTTTGGTGTTCTCTGATCATTCAGTAACATTAACTAAAGACTGTAGAAACAACGGCAGATCCCAGACATACAGAGCATGGAGAGCATTTTAGGAGCACTCTGGGAGGCCAGGGAGGGTGGATTGCCTGAGCTCACAGTTTGAGACCAGTGTGAACCAGAGCAAGACCCTGTCTCTAAAACAGCTGGGCGTTGTGGCAGGCGCCTGTAGTCCCAGTTACTTGGGAGCCTGACCAGGAGAATCACTTGAGCCCAAGAGTTTGAGGCTGCTATGAGCTATGATGCCATAGCACTCTACAGAGGGTGACAAAATGAGACTCTGTCTCAAAAAAAAAAAAAAAAAAAGTATTTTAATGCAGGTCCCCGTGGAGTGCCACACAATGAAAAGACACAAGAATAATGTAAGTCTCTTGTTAACTTATTACTAATTAATTGCAAGTGTTAATCTAGAAAAAAACTGTATTTTATACCTCTATTAAATTTTTGAATAAATGAATTTATAGAAATTTTATCATGAGTTTTGGTCACAGTTTTTAAGAAATCTTATCATCCCATTTATGGCTCTATGTAGAGAGGGAAGTGACCTCTTAACTTGTAGCATAACTTCAAGAGGAATAAACTGTACAGATGATAAGCACAAGAGACTTTGAAGAAATCATGTTCTGATAAAATTGTAAATTCTAATAAATGTCCTTTACCAGTAAAATCTTCATACGACTGTAAACAATTATGTAAAGGATGGTGGCGTCTAACAGCACATAACTGTGTTAGTTTGTGATCCCAAATCCAGCATTGCCTTTATCTGCAGACAGATGAAGTTGAATATATTTGGCATATTTATTTGGTCGTTAGATGAAGTTGATTATATTTGGCACCGAAATACAGAGGGGTCCAAAAATGTATACACGTTTTAAGAAAGGAAACAAGTATTAAAATTGTAATACTCGTTATATACCAACAATATTTCTTATCTTGTATTTTGTGTCCCTTGTAATGGCAGAAGTCAAATGTAATTTGAGTATTACAATTTTAATACTTTTTTTCCTCTCTTAAAATGTGTATAAACATTTTTTGCACCCTATGTAGGCATTTGAGAATTGGGGAATTTTTGTTTGTTTCTCATTGTATCCAGATTCAAATGCCTGCATAGAACTGTTCCTTTTCATTATTATTTTACTGGTGGCTAATGCATCACAGAAGTGCTAGTTTCTGTTATTCTCCTCTCATGAGCATTGATGTCAGTTTCAGGGGAGGTTAATCACTGGCTTGTCATCTTGAACTTGTTAGGTTTGCTGTTATACATTGTTAAGGCCGATCTGAGAAGCTCAAGGTATTTACCAGCCCTCAAATTTGTCAGTACTCAGCATCTGAACTCTATTTTCTTGGTCAATGTGTTCATGCTTGCCTCAGACTTTATTTGAGTGAGTCTATCGTAGGCCTTATTCTAGAGCAGTGGCATTCCTACAGAAGCCTGCTTTTCCTGGTGTGTTAGCTGATACTTGATATTAATGAGGCCCCCATTCTGAACTCCAGAATGGACTTGGCCAGAACTCCAACATCTCTAGGGACTGGTGGACCTCGAGTATCCATCCCACTCTTGGCTCTGTAACAACTGCTTTCTGCTCAGCCCCATTTTTCTTCCCTGAATTTGTATAACTCAGTCTTTATCTACGGTCTTGAAGAAAACTCCTAATCCAAGGTCTACATTGCCCTTCTTCCTTGTCTTCAGTATTGTGCTCCATAGATTACATGGGCAGGCTCAATCTCTGAGGTGAGATACCTCCCTGAGTCATAGATAGGAAGTTATACTTTGGTAGAGACCTGCAGCAAAGTAAGTGACAATATCGGGTTCATGATGTGAGTTCCCCTGTCCCAAATGTTTGACAGATTTTTGCTCACTTCAATAGCATGGATGTCCAGGAGTCTGGAAGAGAACCAGACCACACTTTACTGCATGTAAATTTTTAATGGTATTACTTTAGGACTCTATTTTTAGGCTGGGTAAGCTTGAGGAAGCTTGAGTATGTGCATCATGGCTTCATACGAACATGGACAGATATATTTAATACACCTTAAAATTCTGGTTAGTTTCTTTCTTCATCATCAACTTACATTGAACATTTTTCCAATGCAAATCCACCAATTTTCTAACTCTCCAAAGGCAGAATCATACCCAAATCTTCTTTTTTATTAATTGCATTTGTTTTATGAAAATTTTTTAATATTCTAATACTCTATATTAGAGTATTCTAATACTCTTTTAAATAAATCTTTTAAATAATCACACCTTTATTTTCAACTTGTATTTATCATTATTGAAATAATTAAATGATAATTCTATTTGAGCGTTAAATTTAATGGAACTGTAATTAGTTCTGTTTTGTACAACCATGCAATTTAATGTAATTACTTTGTCCCAAGAGTTTTCCTCCTTTCAATAAAACTGCTTGTGTACAGTGAAAAGAAGGAGGGTGCCTCATCTGTCAAAATGTAGAAGAGTTGGTTAAAGGGAAAGTTTCAAAAAGAGCAACAGCTGGGGTAGCGATAGCCACTTCTGAATGACAGGTGGAGCAGAATGCTGGTGGGTGACTTTCCACAAAGTATCCAAGGCAGGCAATTTATTATGTCCACAAGTGTTTGGATAGAAGCATGAATGCAATTGAGTCAACACAGAAAATTCCCAAGAACAGCTCATTCAAAAGGGTGGGACCATTAGGACCAATCAGATAATTGTGTTCACACAACTTAAGGCCAACTTGATATTCTAAAAATCATCAAATCAAATATTCATGAAGTATACTGCTTAGACAATAAAGTTCAATCCTCTCCAGCAAGAGTTTTGATGAGGTATTTATTAAACTGTTAAAAAAATTCATAGACAGCCTTTATTGCTAAGTGTGTTTTTCTTGCAATAATAAAATATAATGCACAGAAATGGTGCTTTAAATAGAAGTGAACTCCCAAATACAGAATGCACGTGTGTGTGTGGAATGCAGTTAGTTACTAAATTAATTATAAAGTAACAGTCAACATTCTTGTTGGATAATTTTGGGGTTGGTTTTGTAAAAACAACAAAAAGATCAATCGGGAGGGAGGGAGAGAGGAAGAGAAGGAAGGAAATGAGGGAGGGAGGAAGAGACAGAGTGAAGAAGGAAGAAATGAAAGAAAGAACAGAGGAAAGAGGGAGACACGGAGGGAAGGGGAAGAAAGTAAAGAAAAAGGAAATTTAAAAAAAAACATGGAAAAGCAAGCAAACCAACAAACACTCAAAAGGAGCGTAGTTGATCTCGGGATTTAAAGCTTTCAGAAAAGCCTGTCATTTACCCTTTGGAACGCGAGGATTTTTAGAAATCCAAGTTTTTGAAAATCCATGGAACTTGATATACAGGAATCATTCCAGGAAACATAACACACCAGCTTCTTTGTTTTCACCTATAACTTGAGAATTAGTTTTCCTATTAAGGAAAAATACATGAAGGAGGCCCGTGAATGCAGTCAAGACTAATTTTTCTTTCTTTCAAATTAGGAAAATTGTGCGCAAAATAATATATATAGTGGCTGACAGGTGTAAGGAATAAAAATATACCTTTGTTCTATATTAATTGCATTTTTCATAATATATCATTATGGGCTAATAAGTATAAAACAATTTTGTTAAAAATATGCTTAGTTATTTCAATAAAACAATTCTATTTTTTTTTTTTTAATTCGTTGAGTGGGAAACGACGTCAAATTTTACTTCTCAGTTTAACTTCTTTCAAAGGGAAAATGAAGTGGGTTGGACCCGGAGGCCATAACCAAAGCTGGGCTCCAGGTTACCCCCAGTGCAAGAAAAAGTCTTCCGTGGAATAAATAACTCCTTCAGCCCCGATCTTGTAAACTCTAAGGAAAGTAATTGATGTCAGTCATAAAAATAGGACAATGAAAGTCACATCTGCCTTGCTGAGTTTGCCCACTTAATGCTCTTGGGAAATTAAAGGATTTACATCTAATATGAAATTCAGTAACATTTTAGAAGCATTTTTGTATCTTTCCAGGTGAGAAAAATTATTTTAAATACTCAAGGACAGGCAGAGTGATCATCTTTTAGGATCATTAACTTTTTCTTCCTATAGCCTTAAATGTACTTTATCCTCTCGGTAATGCATCCTTAATACTCTACCAAGAAAAGGAATGTGACAATGAATATGCTCCAGGCTAAGAGTTTAGCGCTATCATTTAACGTTTTGCTTGAATTGAAGCACTCCTAACTATTCACATAGTAAATCCCTGTTCTTTGCAGAATAGTTCAAGTTTAATCTTTGTTTCATTTTCTCTGAATTTTGAGGCACTTCCATGTATCCTTTTGGTAGCTTTTGCATATTTTTTTTGGTGGGGGTATTAATAATTTGAAAAAGAATCATTTTTTTATATTCCAGTTCATGTGTTTGGAATATTTACTTATGTTAATAATCACACACATACCTGCAAAAAAAGATGCCCCTTTGGTAGCAGCTTCCTTGGTGACTGTTAGGATCTGGTTTTGTGAAGGTGGCCTTAATAAAGGACATCTGGGGCCATATGGACTTTGGAACTTTTTGTCTTTTCTGGCAAGTCCTCTCTGGTACTAGAACAGTTCGTTCTTCCGGTCTTAGTGAGTGCTTGTCTGATTCAATTTTATTCTAAGTTATTTGCATATACTGTACAAGTATTGATTGTCCTGTCTTCCTCTGTTTTTGAATGTTTTCAAGATTAATACAAAATAGAATGAGATCCCCATATTTTACAGTATGCAGCAATGGTGCCCCTTCAGAATACCAGCTGGTTATAGATCTTAAGGTCATGGTCCCATCTCGTGCACATTTCTAAATCACTGAACAAAACTAACTTGGATCTTCACTGGTCATCCCAAATGTCTTTTGAGTTCCCAAGCTTGTCCTTCTTACGGCTGAATTAAAAGACCATGGTTTTAACATTTAAAAATCTGAGTAAAAGACATACTTCAATTGACACCTCAGAGCTTCTAAAAACATTCAGGATTCAAAAACTGCTTTTCTGTACGATGCTTTCTCAAAGCTAGCGGATAATTCCTTTCCCAGAACCTTCCCACCCAAGGTTTTCCTACCCTACTTTATTCTTTTCTAAGCCAAACTCTTTTTCCAAAACTCCTCAGCTATTCTCATATATTAACTATTTAAGTAAAGACTCCTGGAAAATATCATATACAAAAAAGTCACTCTAACATTTGATGGTTCTTAAGAGCTGAAGACGAAATTCTCATCAATAGACAGACACCATCCTTATACTTGAAGGAAAGGCAATACTCTTATCCTCAAGGATGACGGATTGAGACCAAGAAAACACTGTACAGAACTTGGTAGAATAACTCTTATCCTTTAAGCATCCTGACATCCTTTTGCCATACTTTCAATGAACTAAATATTCTTTGGCCAATTCAGTATATTGGTAAATAACTCTAACTGCTTTGCCCAAAATTTGTTTTACAGCTTTCATAAGATTATCTATCAGAGTAATTGAAATGTACTAAAGTTTAATCTTGTACCATTTTGTCAGAAATATGACTCGTATCCAACTATATTTTTACAAACCGATAAATTTCTATTACACTGTTTAATATTTTTTTAAATACAAAATAAGCACTTTGTTTTGTTATATGTATATTTTTATGTTTTATATCTATATGTTATAGGAACATAATATTTTTCTACCAAAAGTATACAAAAGAGATCTATTAACTTAATGGGGAAAAAGTCAACACTTAAATCAAGTGATTTATCCAAAAACAGAGTGATTCATCCAAATGCTTTTATGTTCACGTCAGTAGATCTTTGATGAATAAGCTGGTTTTAAATTTATCGATAAAATAAAAACAAAGATGTTTTCAGAATTATTTCCACATCTTTTGGGAGAGTGGGGCCATGAGTTTGATGGTCAGACTGGTTATTTTTGTCTTTACCAAATATTCTAAGATCTGGAGAGTATGGATTTGACTTAGGAACAAATGTATTGGTGAGAGTTCAACACACATTGAGCACAAAATTTAACTGTGACAGTTTTTCTTTGACAAGAAAATAATTTGAAGTAATGACAAGCTTGAATATCTCAGTTATAAGTAATCTAGGTATAATTGTTATAAAAATATGAGGATTAAACATTTATTAATGAGCTTTGTATATAGTTAGAAATCTTTCTATGATTTAATTAAAAAAAATGGAAAAAGATAAATTAAATAATAGACACTAACTAGTGGTGTCTTTTCTAAATAAGTTAAGACACCAAAACATAAATTGGTGAAAATAATTATAAGTTTGTTCTTGGCTCCTAAAATTTTATAGAAAGATTAAAGATTTGAGTATATTAGCAAATATATCTTATTCTGCATTAAAATATTCTTCTATAAAAATGTTTTTTAGAGATTATAAACTGTATAATTTATAAACTTCATAAACTTTATACGTGTTTTATATGTTTACAATCTCTATATCATGAGATGTTAATATATAATAGTTTAAAATTAATTCCTGAGATTTTAGTAAAAATTACAGTTACTAAAAATTTTAATAAATATTTAATGATGCAAAAATAATTTTTACATGAGAAAATTTTGCATGGTCTCAATGATATGAGAAAATTTTGAAAGTATGTTTTTTTCAGGGGCAAAATGAATGCTTGTTCACATATAAAAACAGAAAAAATATAGGGGAGATAATGGGAGCTTAAGAAAATTAGGAAAAGTCTAATTAGGTAAAAGTCTAATTAAGTTGGCTGTTATTGGCAGGGAATTGTCTGTGAATTTTTCTAAGAATTGAGCATTGGTGTTGTGCACATATATAGGGCCAGAGTCTAGTCTTCCATGATCAAAGAAATAAAGTTTTCTTAAAATGTTTATCTGCTCTTAGTAAGAAACTTCAAGAGGATCAGTTTAATTCTGAAATTTATTCCTTTAAATTTCCAACCACAATGTGAACTGCAGCTTTATAGTTTAAAGTGATGTTTTCCTCCAGTTTAATTTACTTAATTCTGTAAGTAATCCAGGCTTTTCTTGATATATCCTTATTGTTTCTTATAACCCAGAAATTTTTCTTATTTTACTAACAGCCTTGTATTATCCTGCTCAAGGGGTTTACTTTAGTCTTTTGTAATATAGTGTACTCATAAACTTGGATAAACGCTATTCCTGTGTTAAATGCCTTTTCATCAGATATAACTTTCAGGTCATCTAAAGAGACATCCGCAAAGAGAAATGATTATAATGCAGGAGGCTTTTCTCTTCTCTTTTTGTAATTGGTCAAACAAAGATTTTTAATTTTATTAAGATAATTTATTTTGTTTCATGCTTCTTTTGCTAGCTGCTTTTGGTTTCTTAGGAAAACTGGAGTTTTTAAAGGGTTAGGGTTAGGTTTATTTCATATTGTTTATGAAATCTTTTAATTGTCATTTTGGTTAAGCAAACGACTATTCTTTCACAATGACATATACTTCTATTTGGCTCAAGTGTTTTAAAACTTTTGACGTTGTTGGCAGGCTTCGCCATGATCAAGTTCTAAATTAAGTCTTCTTTAACTTTGAACTAACTTTGAAATGTTTCAGAAGTCCCAAGAACTTACTAAAGGTTTATGAAAGAGAGATATTGAACCAACACAGGCTTATTTGTGATCTTGAATTATAGGAAAAGCCTTTGCAAACAACAAGTGCTGCTAGATGGTCTATTACATTTGTAAGTATGTTATTCATATAAATGTCCCCAAATTATATAAAATTCATAAAAATCTAACAAGTCCTCAGCCATAATTTTAGTTACTATGTTTTATGCCACAAAAAGACTAAATTTCCTTGTTAATTGTTAGTTACAGTGAATTGTCATCAGATTTTAGCCACAGCTAATCTAGTTTTTGTCATTTGTATTTATTATTTTATTTTCTCTCAAAGGCATCTACACGTATATTCATGGAAAAGACTAACAAATAATTATTATTGAATACAGGGTTCTGATAATTTTAAAATAACTCTAAGAACTAAATAATGTTTTTCAGAATGCTAATGAAGAAACTGTTAATGAAGATCAAGGAGAATCAAAATTAATTACATGAGATTAAATAATTGATGAAATTATTTTTTTTTACTTTAATTTGAAGTATTGTTGTCACTTTACTTAAATGTTTTCTTTTGCACATTTAAGAACATTTTCTCTCTGAGGCTATCTATAGTTTACAACAACTTGCTATTTTTTTTTTCCTTTTATTTAGAATGAAAGTAAAATTATTGACTTTTTCTCCCTATTCTGTTTCATTGGTCTGTGTCCCTACTTTTATATCAGTGCCGTGATGTTTTGGTTATTATCACCTAGGAGTATTATTTGAAGTCAGGTAATATGATGCCTCTAGATTTGTTTATTTGACTTAAGATTGCTTTGGCTAGTTAACTCTTTTTTTTTTTGTTTCAAATGAAGATTGAAATTAATTTCTTCTTCCATTTACACTTTTATTCATTAAATTTTTGTATAACCCAGTAGTAAAACTTGTGGGCCAGTAGACTTATCAGGGAGAAAGAGAAAACTTTTTTTTTTTCTTTTTCCTAGTAACCTTTATATTGTAGTATAGGGTACTGACAACTAACTTCATGCATTTAAGAGTGTAGGTTGGGCTCAGAGCCTGAAGCTCAGCAACTAGGGTGCCAGCCACATACACCAGAGCTAATGGGTTTGAACCCAGACCAGGTCTGCAAAACAACGACAACTGCAAACAAAAAATAGATGGGCATTGTGGTGAGTACCTGTAGTCCCAGCTACTTGGGAGACCAAAGAATTCCTTAAGCCCAACAGTTGAAGGTTGCTGTGAACTGTGAACTGTGACACCACAGCACTCTATTGAGGGTGACATAGTGAGACTCTGTCTCAAAAAAAAAAGGAATGTAGCTTCATAAATCATCAGAAACTGAAAACATCTGTGTAACTAGCTTAAGCTAGTGCTATACAGAAACTTACTTACCAGCACTCCAAAAGCCCTAAAAAGCTGATTCTCCTTTTGGTTCCTTACTCCTAATCAAATGCGACTCATTTTCCAGCTTTTGGAATCAAATTTTGACTGATGTTGCCCGTTTCTAAACTTATAGCAATGAAAACATACATACAACTATTTTTGTCTGTCTTCTTTTGCTTAAAATTATTATTGTGAGATTCATCTAAGATGTTGCTGGTATTTGTGATTCCCCCATCTGCGGTATCACAGCATGGTTAAGCAAACCAAACTTTATGTACTGATTCTACTATTCATAAACATTCATAAGCCTACTTAGGTAGAATTCAGATTTCAATTACAAATTAAAATTTGTATTTAGTTAATGTTCTCTTCTGTATTTTATTAATATTCTAAAACAAAACTTAAGTGAATATCTGAACTTATTTTCATCCAATATTTCTAAGATTAGGATTGCTAATTCATAGGGTAAGCACTTAGTTTGCTTTTCTACCACCACACAGTTTTCCAAACTGGTGGTACAAATTTTCAACTTCTTCAGGATGGACCAGAGTTCCACTTGCTCCCCATGTTTGTGCATGGTTTTAGTGTTATTTTTCCTCATTTTAACCATTCTGGTGGGTGTGCAGTGGTATCGCATTATAGCATTATTTATTTGAGTAATGTAGCACATTAAATATTGCTATATGTTCAAATATATGGAGTGTTTTAACATTCATTTTGCTTATTTTTTTGTTTTTTCTTTTTCTCATTGATTCTTAAGACTCCCTCACATAATCTGACTCTTAGGCCTTCACTGATTATTTCTCTTATAAATATTTTCTCTCATACAGAGAATTTCCTTTTTATTCTATTAATCATGAGAAGTTTTAAAAATACAACTTTCATTTGTATTTATTTTATTTGTGTTTTTCTATTTTAGTAGAGACAGAGTCTTGCTTTTGCTCAGGTTCCTGATCTGAAGGCATCGACCCTCCTCTGCTTCCCAGGGTGCTAGTGAGAGAACCAGACCCACACCATCTTAAGGGTTCAGCCATTTTGTCAGCCATTTTGTTCAAAACTGATGAGTCACCATGAGTCACTGGTTTTTCACCTTGAGTCATCGGCCTCCAATCAGAAACCGCCTTCTGGAGTGGGCCATATGGCAGGACCAGTGGCAGCCAATCCAGAAGCAGTCCCTTTGTTTCAATTGTATATGCCTACTTTGCTGTCCTACACTATAAAAACACCCCTGTTACATAGCTCAGGGCTCCTGCCTTGGATCCATTGTAGCCGAGTCCCTGGGAGCCCAAGCTCCAGCTTGCAATAAAAAGGCTCTTCAGTTTTTTAGAGACAAAGTCTCACTGTGTTGCCCTCACAGCTCACAGCAACCTCTAGCTCTCAGGTTTAGGTGATTCTCTTGCCTCAGCCTCCCAAGTAGGCAATGCCTGACTAAAAAATACAAACTTTTAATTTCAGTTTACATTTTTCCTTTAACTTTGTGATTTTGGTTTTAGATAGTAAGGTTCAGCAACATTTTCCATATCAAAGTTATTGTCATATTCTTCTTTCTTCTCAACATATTACTATTACCAGATCTCAGAATAATCTGTCTATATCAAGATCTTTAACCTTAATCCTATCTGCACTACCCTATTTGACTTGTATGCACATATATTAACAGAATCAGTGATTAGGACAGAAACCTTTGGGGGGTAATTATCATGCCTATGACAAAGCATAATTAACACTTAATGTAAGTAAAACTTATAAATCTCAAAGCAAATAATATATTAGAAATATTAATATAAAATATATAAATATCAAAATATCAAAAATATTACTCATTTATAAGTTGTTCTCCTGGTGAGCAGAAGGAGGAGAACTATGTTTCTGAGCTTTTTATGTTAAAAGCCCTGTGAGTCTATTTTCCTTTTATGCACAATAAAAATTTTAAGCATTTAATGTGTCCCAGGAACCAGTTTTTATTGTTGAAGTGAACGGTCCAGTTAAAATGTCATGAATTTTTATTCACCAAATTGCATACCATTGAGACATATAAAATAAAACTTCATAAAAATGTGAGGCAAATTTATGTACGCTTCTTAGGCTTAGCAAATTAGGCATACACACATACAGTACTTACAGGTTAAAGCTTACAATTTTAAAAAACTCATTTTGGAAAAATAATCCCCTGCTGTTTAAAGATTATATAGTTTACAAATTAAAAGTAATATCTAAAGTGTATAAAATGAAAAATAACAATTATTCCAAATCAATATTGAATATAATTGTTATCTATATTTTACACAGAAAACAAAAAGAGTTTTATAAAAATTTAAGTTCATGGAGACAACCAAAAAAAAGAAAAGAAAAAAAATAAGAAAGAAAGAAAGAAACCCAGAAAAGATGAAGCAAGCAACCAGAGAGGCTCATGCATTCTTAGGTAACTAAACAGAAAGTTTTTATATCAAAAAAATAAAATCTAAAATAGTTCTTTTAAAAAAGTAAGAATAATTATGTCACTTTACCTTGGAAAGATGTAGAAATGGATGAATCATATGTCTAAGAAGGCAAAGGTTGGATAAGGCTGAAAGAGAAGGATTATTTGATGAGCCGCTTAATTCCCACGTCTTCCTTTATTCAGTAGTGACAAGCTTGGCCTCCAACACAGTCATCAGGGAAATGTATGCAACTTCCATGAGAGTAAACCAGACTGTTTGGTACAGCAAGACACAGGCAACGTGGGTAATAGCTGAGAAGAACCATACCAGAAACGGTAAATAAGGATTGTCAAACGTTGTCTGTAAAGGGTCAGTTAGCACATTTTGGGATTTCCAGTTTGAAAGGTTTATATTGCAACTATCTAACCCTGATAGAAGCATGGAAGTAGTTTTAGACAACAGCAGAACATTACATGTACCTGAAAAATAAATGCATCTATAATGTACGAACAATGACTAAAAGTTAAATGATATTCTAATAATAATAAACTTTTGTCATTTTTAGTTGTGACATTTATGCCTAAGGTAGATAATACCAGTGGTGTCTTACCAAAAATTGAGGCAGCACCAAACTTGATTACTAGTTATTTGTATTCTTTCCCTTATTAGGGAAAAGAAAATAGTAGTCTGGTTTTACTAAAGACTGTCCTTGATGAAGCAGTAAAAACCATTAATTACTTTCTTTGCATTACTATTATTATTATTGCTTAATACTTCGTTGCAGCAATCTTCTGATTTATTTTCTAAATGTATTTGTCTTCGTTCGTTCTTTGTGAGGTTTTTGTTTCTGGTCCCCGTCTTAAACATTGTTATTGTTTTAAATTTTAAGCCTTTTTAACTTTGTGAAGGCAAAAAGTGGAAGCCTAATGAACACATGTATATGTGAAAATAAAAAAAAATATATATATATATAAAATTATTAATTTGATTACATCTCAATTTTTTAATATATATATATTTTAAGAGTGTCTTTCGTACTGTGTGACAAAATAGAAAATATACACAAAACAATCCAGCTATCTATAAAAGTATAAGAGTTAAAGCATTTGCAAGATATTTTTAGTTTTGAGTTAAACTGTTTTTATCATGAAATATTATTTTATGTAAAAGGATAACTGATGAACCAAATAAATTTATTCAGACTTGGGGAAGATGCATTTTGAAAGCTGTACTTGTAATTTCAATGAGAAAACTGACAATATTTATTATTATTGATCAAATGTGCAACTTCAGTGAAAATAATTGTACTTTAAAATACTTCTGTAAGGCAGTAACTTACATTACTTCCTAAAACAGTCACTTGTCACTTCCCAAAGAGGATATATTCTGAGAAATGCTTCTTTAGTCACATGTGTCATTGTGTGAATATCATAGAGCATATTTACAATGGCATAGCCCACATACCTAGGCTATTTGGGGTAGCCAATTGCTCCTGGGCTACAACCCTGTACAACCTGTTATCTACTTCACTGAATACCGTAGACAAGAGGAACAGGAAGGGAAAACATCTCTACACAAAGAAAAGGGGTTACAATCTGATGAAACCGTTGTCATACATATGATCTGTCGTTAAACAAACATCATTATGCAACACATTATTAAGACTTTTTCTATCAGTGATGATATTAATGAATGTGATATTTTGATAGTGTATGATAGTATAAGGTGTACATGTTCTGAAATATGTGCATAACTATGGAACCAATATTGGACATTACATAATGCTAATCCCACATTCAAAAAGAAAGAAAGCTCTGTTAAATTTGTTTTTATTTGGAGGTAAGGTCTTGTTCAGTTATCCAGGATGAAGTGTATTGGCATGATGGTAGCTTATTGCAGCCTCAAACACTTTGGCTCAAATGATCTCCATGTCTCCACCTCACACTCACCTAAAATACTTTCTTTTATGATTTTTAGAAATGGGATCTTACTATATCGCCCAGACTGGATCTTCCTATATCACCCTGGGCTCAAGTTGCCCTTCTGCCTCAGCCACAATTAAAGGTATGAGCCCCCACAACTAGCTAGAATAATTAATTTTAATGTAACAAAGGAAAAATTTTTATTGACATGCTTTTCAGATCCCATTTGGTAACCCCCTTTTAAGTAAAAAAGAAAAAATTTAAATCATATGTTAAATGTTTTTTCTCCCCAGATTTTCTCCATATACACAATAGCAACAAAAAAGAAAATGGCACAGCAGTGTGAATACAGAAAACAGGCAAATTCTTGCTATTATTTATTAAACAAGACATATAAGATATTTTCAAAAGTATAAGACAGTGCCACTCTCTGTTCAGAAAAGTTATTTATATGCTATTTATTTTACATTGAACAGGTTTATTCGTGATATTTTACGTTAATAAGTGACTATTCTTAAACATTATCAGTTTCTTACACTATAGTAATATTGGGCAATGTAAGTCAAGTACAGGAAATATTTGATTTGGGCTCCTCAAGGATTATTAATAATGGTGTTCTGCGACCAAGTAAATTTCTCAATTATTTTGTAACCTCTGAGGTCTTTCATACTCTCTCTCCTTGTTTGTGTATCCCTCCACCAAATCAAAGAGCATCAGTTTTAAAATACACACACAAAAAATGCCTATGGAAGAAACGTATCCTCATATGTCTCCATAAGAGCTATATATGAAATCTTGAAGCGAATCATTAAAAATTGAAACTTGCACCTACTGCTAAAAGTTTGACATCGCCCATCTCATAACTAACAAGTAAGATGTGAGACTTTCATCCTGCCAAGGAAATCCTTAATATAGTTTTGAACAGACTTAGAAGACATCAAGAAATGAACAAAAATTCTAGTCTTTCTACTTGCAACATGTTTGACACTAGTTACAGATCTTGTTTTATTTCTGAATAAATGGCTCCTGCCTTTTTTTTTTTTTTTACTTTGTTTACTTTTCTTTTGCCACAGTAGTGCAGACATATTATTAACATGGAGAACTCAGTTGTTTTCCCCTTTTGTCTGAGATAACGTGTATGTGCGTTTCAGAAATTTGAACACGTGCATCAGCCCTACACTAACCTCAACCAGTATATTGATAAGAATTCTCCATCACAATTTTCAATAGAATTTTTCTCTTCCTACACCAGCCAAGGTTAGAAATGCTTTTTATAAGTTCACATGAAATTTAGTACTACTTTCATCATAGAACTTACCATAGTACTTTAATTTTTTTGGTTTGGTAGGATTTTTGTTGTTGTTGTTTGTTTGTTTGTTTTTAAAGAAACTTGATCTGTCTTAAAAATATGACTGTAACTTCCATAGAGACAGGAGAATGCCTTGTTCATCACAATATCCCACTACTTAACATTACTTCAGGAACACACATTTTGGCATAGGATAGGAGATTTTGACCTGTAATTTCTTTCCCACAGCCCAAAATCCCAAGGATATGATAGCATTGGAGGAGGAAAGAAGATAAATTAGAAGAAAAAGCATCACTCAGCTTTGATTTAGGAATGTATACATTTTAAATTATTGTCAAATAATAACATAAAATTAAAAGTACTTTTGACACTCGAGAGCCAGGCAATTGAAAGAGAAAAATATTTTGTTTCTTTAAATACCAAGATCTGGGCGGTGCCTGTAACACAGTGGTTTGGGCAACCAACCACGTACACCCAGGTTGGTAGGTTCCAACCCAATCTGGGTCAGCTAAACAACAATGACAACTGCAACAAAAAGATAGCCGGGTGTTGTGGCGGGCACCTGTAATCCCAGCTACTCAGAAAACTGAGGCAAAAGAATCACATCAGCCCAAGAATTCGAGGTGGCTGTGATCTGTGACACCACAGCACTCTACCCAGGGTGACATAGTAAGATAAATAAATAAATACCGGTATCTTCTCAAATAAATAAATACTGGTATCTTCTCATCATGACCTAAACCTAGGCAACACAGGGGCTAAATTATGCCCATGAACTACTGGATCAGGAGTATGAAAGTAATTACATTTAAGGACAGCAAGAAAGAAATAAAACTACTGGTAAACTGAGAAAGGTTTGGAAAATAGGGTATGAAGTTGGAATACTGTGCAGCCCTTCCCATCGGAACCCCAATCATCATTGTTACCAAAACCTTTGTAACGGAGAGTGTGAGGATGAGGGGTGTGGCCTTTACTGAAGTCAATGGCTATATTTTGTATCTGGAAGAACAGAGGAATTTTGAGCTATGGACTATCTGGAACTCTATAATTGGTTACATAAATGCAGAATGCTAACGTAGCTGCAGCAGAGAAGAAATTTCAATGCAGCCAGCTGAGTTAGTGAATGAAGGTCTGCCATGGACGGCCTACATTCCAAATCTCCCTCAGATTTCACAGGACACAGATAATTTCCAAAACTTTCCAAAATCAAAGTTCCAGAGTGAAACAAACACCAACCCGGAAGCCCAGAAATTGTTGTGGGGATTGTGGATTCCAAGTTGCAAAGCCGTCCAGAGCCAAGTTTAGAGCAGAGGTTCATCCAGGGGTTCAGTCAAGTTCTCTCCAGACTTGTCATCAGCTCTGCCTGTTTTGTGGAATCAGGGAAAATACACTGATGACAAAACAGAGGCCAATTCCCCACACCAAGAAGGAAAAGATAGATCAGAGGCCAGGGAGGCCAGTAAGAAGTATTCAAGCCTCAAGCTTTCCCCAGTCCCAGAATCATGAAGTGTGGTATATTGGAGCTGTCTCAAACCAGCTCCCTGCAGCCAAATGTGGGTTTTTCTTTCCAACTGTGTGTGCTCGATGATGTCAAGTTGGAAGCTCAAATTTGGCCACCATGGGAACATTCCTACCACAAACTTGGAAACCCTAAAAATCAGGCTTGTTTTTGTTTTTCCTCTCTAGAGAGTTAGTTGTTAAATACTTACCAGCATACTACTGATGATATAGAAAGCTTGCTAACTACTCAGAATTCCCTAATAGGAAAGAAAATAACGGGAGTAGGTGTCTTCAGCCACTACATAGAAATGAGAAGAATGGGCGGCCAGCTCCATAGAAATGATTCCAAAGAGCTAACCTAAGGTAATAAAAGATTAAATAATGTAAGAAATTTGCTTTTATTTTTGCCAATTAGATTGTAAAATTGTGAAAACTATGTATCTGTTTTTTGAATGAATAAATAACATGTTAGGCTTGAGCTGGTAGCTCAGTGGCTAGGACACCAGCCACATGCATCAGACGTGACAGGTTCAAATCCAGCCCAGGCCTGCCAAACAACAACGACAACTACAACCAAAAAGTAGCACCTTAGTCCCAGCTACTTGGGAGGCTGAGGCAAGAGAATCGCTTATGCCCAAGAGTTTGAGGTTGGTGTGAGCTGTGAAGCCATGGCATATAAACCAATCAGAATTACAGGAGATTATTATGACACCTTGCTGTTAATCTGCTTTTTCTTAATTATCTGTGTCTCCATTTTCCCTACTGAAGTATCAACACAGATACTTTCCTTTTCACCATGTTGAGCCTGCCCTGTGGATGGTGAACTATAACTTTTCCTGTGGATAATGTTTGGCTTGCTTTCCATGGCACTGAAGTACTGTTCTTTTAAAGATATCAATGTTGGGCAGCACCTGTGTCTCAAGGAGTACAGCACTGGCCCCATATACCGCAGGAGGTGGTGGGTTCAAACCCAGCCCCAGCAAAAAAAAAAAAAAAAAAAAAAAAAAAACTCCAAAATAAGATATCAATGTTGTCATGTCATCAGCAAGATTTTTTAATCTAATTAATATTCTTTAGATATTTCACCTAGGAGAATAAACATCAGTTCCATGAAAATTATTACAAAAAGTATTAGTTCATTTTTTTCTTAAGGCTGAGTAGGGAAGTATCTCAAGAATAGAAAAACAAACATCACATGTATTCACTATTAAATTGTAACTAAATAGTGAGTACATGGGTGCACCAGGGGAAGTAAAACTCAGTGGAAATCACAGGGGTGGGGTAAAAGCCTTCCAAATGGGTACAATGAACATTATTTGGGTGATAGGCACACCTGTAGGAAGGACTGAAGCCTTTCAAAAGCAACCATGTAACCAAGAATATTTGCACTCTCTTAATATTCTGAATTAAAAAATATTCAATTTATAGTTTGGTACCAAAACAGCCTATACATAAAGTTTGTGTGCAATTTACTATGTTAAACTATTTTAAATTGCACACGGATTTTATGTACACACTGTATATTGGCATCAATTGCCAGCTTGTCATAATGGTTTCTAGGACGAAGCAATACTGAGCCCTTTACTAGTCTGGAGTTTTCTAGATGGTAATTTTGCCCTCTTAGTTGTTTTGAGTGTCTGTTTTTCACTGCAATGTGAAAAACAACTAGTATTAGTGTTAGAACCGTATAGGGAAGGTGACTGCTTGGGGTGTGGTTTCATGGTCCCTCCCACATGCTCTCTGCTTACAAGGTCACCTGTTGGAGTTCGCTCTGAACATCATTCCTTCTGAAAGTCCTTTTCTAGCTTATTTAGCCTAAACCTTGCTTTGAATTATATTGTCAATGGGCAGAGACATTTGCCATCAAAACTTTCATCTAATTCATAATTTTGCATTTATTCTCTATTTAATAATCAACTTCCAGGCTGTAGCCTCAATAGAGTGGGACCTTCTTAGCATTTCACCACCTATAACTTTTGTCACTAGGACACTATGTAATGTATAGTAAATGCTAATATATGTCTGTGGAATAATTAAAGAATGATGATTGGAAACAAATAGTTACAACAAAATTAATACCATTATATATATCCAAAGAAATACTATGAATTAATAACAGCAAAAGTTCTTAAGGGAATATAATTTAATGAAGTGTTAATCAACAAAGCAATAGAAATGAGGAGAAACGTATGCAAAAAATTATCAGTAGTACTTTGCAAATTGAAGATTTGTTTTAATAATAAAATTCAAAAATGTAGATCATGATACCAAATGACAGTGAGATTTTAATATGCAGCGACCCAAATACCGAAATGAAATGAAATAAACTCTGTGCAAACTTTATGCTCAATTATTGGTTAATATCAGTAAAAATGCATACTTTCACCCAACAATTCCATCTGGTTGGGAATTGTGTTCAGGAAATGTATAGATCTATAAAAGAGAATGATCATGAAATCATCATTATATTATTGGAAATAAATTAAACATTCAAATATGCAGATTTCATATAATAATTTATGGTTATAAAAATTGTGTACCATTAAAATGATGTAACATATATTAACTGATTATCTCAGCTGTTCATCGACAATATACTTAAGTGAAATTGGATGATGCAGAACTTGAAATGTTTTATATGTTACACTGCAGAAGAATTTGTACAAAGGGGTTTATGGTACTTATCTTTAATGCTATGATTCTTTGGGATAATTTCCTTTTTTTCTGTTTTTTGGGGGTTTCACATTTAAAATTGTCTTTTATTTGGTAATGTATTATCGAAATGAATTACTAAGAAAAGAGGATTAAAAGAAATGACTATACGACATAAGCATTTTTTGTAGCCCGCTAAAATTGGCTTACAACTACTTTCCAAAAGGGAACTTGTGGGGTTGACTACAGAGAGATTTGAGAGAGGATTTTGGAGCTAGGACCTTAATAACCGCTTCTGAACTGAAGCTGTTGTTTTCAGCTGTAACTCTCTGATGTGTCAGAAATACCGTCTATGTGTTCTTAAGAAAAAGAGATGGTTAAATTTTAAAGTCTTAGTTTAAAGTAAGTCACTTATGTTATTTTTACTTTAGATAATATAATGAACAGGGTTTATTTTTTTCTCCTGGTGGTAAGCAGCAGCAAATGATTTTACTTTCTACAGTTCTGTATTTTTCGTTTTTAAACCATTAGGTCAGGACACATGTTAAGTTCTCACAGATGGAAAACACCTGCTGTGGATAACATCCCTTTTGACTTAAAAAGGAGCATTAAAGCCTCTGTCACTTCACAGTGAAGTGACTATTAAAAAAGCAAATGTGAAGTTCTTAAATATGCAGGTCAGGAAAGGGACATGTGTAAAAAGTTTAACTTTTGTTGTTGTTTTTCGTGGGGCCGTGGTGAGCTGTCCTCACCTGTTCACCTGTTGCACCTGTTCTCTTCAAGACAAAGTGATTTCTGGGGCTTTAAAGTCCCCTGACTAATCATCAAATAAATTTCCACATCAAAATTCTTCTTTCATTAAGGCAGCTTCTGGGAACATGTCATGGAAGATTGGCTAAAGGCTGTTCTGGCTCTTTTCTTTGGTTAAGAATGAACTGCTGTGGCTCCCCATTAGCCAATGCCAGACAGAATCTGAAAACCTTTTTGATGCACAAGTCTTTGTTTTCAATATTTAAGAAAATGTTTATCCAACTTCTGTTTGTCTCCTATATTGTAAGTCACCCTTTTCCATCAATGCTTGGAAACTCTGAGAACCTTATCCTTCCTCCCTTTAACTCACCACGTAGAGTTACTAGAAAAAGTTCACAATTCATTTGAGATATAATATTGGGTTTGATTATTCAAATACATACATCTGTACAACAGAGTTTCTAAGCTTGATGTTGCTGGCATTTTCAACTGTCAAAATTTTATTATGGAAGGTTATCTTGTGCCCTGTAGGGTTTGTTACAGCACCTTCTTTCCAGTTGTGACAACTAAAAACGTTTCTAAACATGGCTTGATGTCCTCTGAGGTGCAAAATAGTCTCTTGTTAATACATATCTCATCACATTTACTTAGTTATTGTGTTAAGACATTTATACTCTAGACTAATAGATCCGACATATACCCTAATCAGCACATCGTACTCATAAATGCATTAATGTATACGTGAAAAAAAATAAAACTTCTTCCTCCCCTCAAAAAAAAAAAAAAAAAAATATACTGGGCGCCACTTGTAGCTCAAAGGATAGGGCTCAGGCCCCTTATACCGGAGGTGGCAGGTTCAAACCCAGCCCCAGCCAAAAAAAAAAAAAAAGTCTCTTATTCTTAACCCTTAATCTAGAAAAGACAAACAAAGATAATTTCATCCATAATAACTGGTATATTGTGAATTTATTTTTTAAATTTTGTATTAAAAGTCACACAAGTAAGTTGGATTGTGTTCTAACTGAACATGAATTGTGTTTTGTTTGACAATATCAGCTCATAATTAGGAATTGACCTGTTCATGTAGATATCATTTATAAAAAGTTTTTTCCTATTTATCTTAAATACATGGTAAAGAAGACTAGAGAGAAGTCTGTAGTTATCTGTTTTCATGGAGTCAGTCCATCACAAATCTCGTTTCTCCTCCAGACAAGGGACACAGTGCGGTGACACAAAATCCGTCTTGGGCACGTGCCCCAGGAGAAAGGCTCCCAGAGGTGGAATTGAGCCAGTGTTCTCCAAAGTGCATTTTAGCTTGTGGTTAAAGCAAGAAAAATGTCCAAATTTTATTCAACAGATGACAGAAATTTTGCAAAGACAAGAATGAAGAGCTGTAGGGTCGGTAAAGACCTAACATTTAGCAACTATTGGGCATGCTAAGAATTACATTTGTGCTGAAATAGAGAGGACATGGATTTCAGAGTCAGACACATGGGAGTGAGTTCCTCCTACTTCTAATCTCTTCCCAGCTGTATACTATCAGGCAAGTTTTTTTTGTTTTTTTTTTTGTTTGTTTTTATGTTTTTTAAACCCACCACCTCCGGCATATGGGGCTGGTGCCCTACTTCCTTGAGCCAGAGGCACGGCCCCATTTGATATCTTTTAATTACCAATAGTGTTCACATAAAAACCTTCATTTTCTCATTATCATTTTATGGACATGGTGCATTTTAAGGTGATTTGTGTATTTGACATTTGATTTGGAGCACTTTGAATTACTCTAACTAGTTTTCTAGTTAGAGGGGAAAAGGTGAGTTTGTCTTCCTTCAGCATAACCCTACAGAGGTACCAATCTAAGATTTAATGAATACTCAAGTTTATGAATACAAAATTCAGCTGGCTGCAACAATTTGTGGATCAAACATTCATAAATTATCTTCTAAATAACAGACACCCCACAGACAATAGCAGAGTTACTGACATAGAAAAGTATATGGCACAAGTTCAGGCGTTACCAGTTTAATATTAAAAAGAGAAAAAATGGAACATGGTACACAGAATCCTAAAGGCTACAAGGAAGATGCTGTGAAAGAGAGAAAAAATCATCTCCAAATACAGTATCTCAATCAACCTAGGAAAACAGTGCTTCTGAGGCGTGAAATATGTCAGTTTATTAATTCATAATACTTTGAAAGGATTTGAGATGAAAGCGGACAGAGAACATTAAGAGCAGTTCTCTTTGTTCGTACTTAGAACCACCAGGAAGAGCATTTCAACCCTTGATATCCAAGCCCAAACTCCTGATGCATTAAATTAGAATCTCGGAGACAGAGACCCAGGAAGCAGGATGCTTAAAGCTTCTCAGGTGATTTCAGTGGGGAAGCAGCTTTCAGAACTATTGACCTAGAGAGAGCAGAGAAATTCCATATTGCACTGTGTCTGAACTAAACTCAACACTGCAACTGGCTGCTGAATTTGACTATTCATTTTGTGACTTAAAAAAAACCTTGCAACATAGATTTCTACTGTTGTGTTGCAAGAGCAAGCATAATGCATTTTATAAAAAGGAGCAAAATTTTTCCTTTACGCTAAATCAAACAACAGTGCAATATTTTATTGATAATGATGGTTGAATAGAATGGGCTATGCTACACCTCACTTTTGTTATGTCAGATGATAGTAGTGAGGGTTTGGTGGTTGTCCTTTTATCCTCTCCAGGCAGCTGAAGACCTTCCCCAAGACCTCAGCTAAGATGATCAGGAAAGGACATTTTTTTGCAGAATGATTTTTATGATCTTGGCCAGATGCTAAGTTGTAGGCCTGTCTTCTGTCAACTGTGTATGTTTCCCTATGAAATAAATCTGTATGAAAGTAAGAAAAGACAAGCAGAGAGCTTAACGAAGGAGAGTCTGAATTTTATTGAGCATCTACATCCAGCTCTGTGGGTTCTATCCCGAGAAACGTTTCTAGTAATAAATAAAAAGAACGTTCCTTTTTTGCCTAAGACTTAGTTGAGATGAATATGTAATTTACGATAACTTAGCCGAGATGAGTTTCTAACTTGCAGTGAGGAATCACAACTAATACTGGCACAGGATATTTTATTTAAAACATTTAAAAGCATGACAGATGTACTGTGACACAGCGTGCTTCTCTCTTTAGCTGATTATGTTTAAGTTAAATCAAATTCAGTGAAGATGATCTGAGTGAAGACCCTGAGGTAATGATGACCAAAATATTTTGCGTCCCTTTGCCACTACCATCCCCTGGAAAATGAACAAACAGAAAATGGGAAGTATTAGTTATGTGTGGATGTAATTTTTCATTGTAAGGGGAGATTAGTTTATTTTTGAAAAAGTATAAAAATAAGGATAAAAAAAGGAAAAAAAAACTTTTTATTTTAAAGGCACTTGTACTAGACTATTTATCGCAGATCAATTACCAATCGCTAAAATGTGGAAACAGCCCTTAACCCAGGAATGGATTGGCAAGCTGTGGTATATGTATACCATGGAATACTATTTTTCCATTAAAAATGGAGGTTTTGCAGCATTTGTATTAACCTGGATGGAGATGGAACACATTATTCTCAGTGAAGCATCACGGGAATGGAGAAGCATGAATCCTACGTATTCAACTTTGATACGAGGACAATTAATGACAATTAATTACATGGTGGGGGTGGGGGAAGGGGAGAGCAGACAGAGAAAGAGGGAAGGGATGAGGGAAAGGAAAAGAAAAAAAAGAAAAGAAAATAGTGACTAATTCTCACATAAATTGGATTTAATTTTTACCAAAGTACATTATTTGAACAATGATTTTTAATTCAACTTGTTAATATGTTGTTTAGGATATTGTGTCCTCATTTATAAGTGAAATACGTTTGTAGTTTCCCTTTATAATAATTTATATTTTTCCAATTTAAAGATCAGGTATATCCAGATGAAGTAGAATGATTTTGAAGTATTTCTTCTTTTTCTATGGTCTATAAAATTTGGAAGGATCTGTTTTTTGAAATTATCTTCTATTTTTATTTATAAATATTAGTTGTCTATTTTTGGGGACTTTGAAAAAAAAATTCAGTGTTTCCCTTGGGATATTGAAGTATAACAAATAAGATAACCATGTGCATTTTTTGAAAGAAGAGCAGGAAAACTATGTAAAATAATTAATATCTAAGAAATAGAGAGATTCCACAGCTAAAGGTTATTTTAATATCATTTTAACAAATAACAAGGTGCTTTCCCATAATCTATCTTAAGGTAAAATAGATTTCATCTGTGTTAAAATAAATGCAATGAAATCTATCTTAAGAAGTACTTTTATGCA
Organism: Loris lydekkerianus; assembly: GCA_963574355.1. Lineage (NCBI taxonomy): Eukaryota > Metazoa > Chordata > Mammalia > Primates > Lorisidae > Loris > Loris lydekkerianus. The sequence continues at coordinate 29,495 of CAUYPK010135287.1, forward strand.
TACCGAAATAGAATAAGGCTTAACACACATAATTGTTCAGAATTTCATACAAGATGAATGAAATTATGTCCACATTGCCCAGGTAGAGGTATAATAATTTATATTTCTTATGAAAGATGTCTCAATGATTTTTAATTCTTTTTCCATTTTACTACTAAATTTCTATTTCAAATGGTGTTAGACCTTACTAAATTAATGTAACTCGGAAAGATCTGAAAACTTAGAATAGACTGAGAATTTATTTTATAAACCAGATAAATGACTCTAAGAATAAGACATTCACTCTTTATGATGTAGTCTCAAATTCTTTTTTTTTTAATTCATTTATTTTTATTGTTAAATCATAGCTATGTATATTAGTGCAATCAAGGGATACAATGTGCTGCTTTCATATACAATCTGAAGTATTCTCATCAAACTGTTCAGGGTAGCCTTCATGGCATTGAACAAAAGGATTAACCTAAATTTATTCCTCGGTTTATTCTTTAGGGACCAAAATATGAAATGCCTTTAATAGCATCGGGAAACTATCTTTCTTGATGCACTACTCAAAGAAAAGATCTCTGAGAGATGAATTTAGCTGAATTTCTGAGGTTGTCCCCTTCCCTACCACAAACTAAAGTCTCTAAATTTTCAATTCTTCATCTTTATATAATATCTGGCAATTCACTTTTTCTATTGTCCATATGATTTGGAAGGATCTTTTCACTTTTTCTTGCTCCGCCAGTGGAAGACCAGAGGCTTTAGTCTTAAACACATCTGGGCTACATCTTTGCCTTTACCAGAGTAAGAGAAATTTCAACCTTGGGGGAGTCATATAAACAGTTGGAATCTCATTTGCCTCATTTATCAAATGAAAATGATAATAGAAGGTTCTCAGTAAAAGACAACCACTTTTCTATAATTAGGTTGAATCTTAAGTAAATTGTCTCCGAACAAATAAGGCAGTAAAAATATCTGGCTATCATGTAAGTTAAATTGTGATTCCATTATAACATAGTTATGGGAAATAAAATAATGTCTACTTTATTTGGTAAATCTACCCACTTCCTCTAACTCTTACCTTCTTCCAAGCCTTCACTTTCCCCTGATAGGGAAGTCATCTCCACACTAATTTACTTTTTTTTCTTTTTCTCCAACTTAACATGTCCCAGAATGTTTCATCAAAACACCTGCCCTTTTTCCCCTTCCTTCCAAAGATTTTTATTTCACTCTGTACCAGTGCCTGTTTTTTCCACTTTCTTAGGTGATAAAAGTAACAAGCCGTTTTTATTTCCCCTTCTTCCTATGTGATGTCCAATCTGCTACTAAGGTTCCCGCATTTTTTTTTGTTTGTTTGTTTGTTTTGTTTTGTTTAATAACACACCTCTAATTTTACCATCATGTCAGTTCCAGTGACATTTCAGTCCTGGTTTTCTCAGAATTCTCCCTCTCTATTTATATCCATCATGAGGCATAATTAATTAAACAACTATATGCAGATATAAACCATACCGAATATATACAGCATGCTCAAAAATACTGAAAGTCCAATTAGAAACAATACAGCCATAATTTAAAGTAGCAAGAGTTTCCAATCTGACTTCTTCTGTACCATAGTAATTCAATTCAGGAGCAAGTCCACATAGGAAGCTGTCGTCTTCTGTGATGACAAGGCCTTCTTCTGAAATATCTCCTTGCCTTAGGCTGCTTCGCAGTTTACAGTTTATTTTATTTTTTCAATAACTAGAAGGCACCTATTCTAAAATAACAGTGAAAAACATAGTATTAAATGAAAGAGTAACATATTTATTATCATTATAAAGTCTCTTGCACTGTATATAATTGTATGTCCTGTAATTTTATACAAATGTCAGTGGATTAGGTTTGTTTGCCCAGTATCACCCCAAACATTGGAGCAATGCTTTGTGCCTTGATAATATGATGGCTACAACATCACTAGGTGAAAGGAACGTTTCCACTCTATCAGAATCTTACAGGACCACAATCATATAATGCGTGCGGTCTATCTTTGACGGAAACATCCTCATGGGTTATGTAACTGTATTTTATTTTCCAAGTTACATAAAATTAGGAATAAAGTAAATGTTTTCATATAAACCAAGGAAGCTGAATTTTGATAACGCTATTTTCTCAAGTGCTTCATTTTTTTTTTTAATGTATCAACCTTCCTTCAAACAAATTTTTCATAAAGAACATCTCGATATAGCTAGCATACGAGCCTGTGGTTTTATCTGGGAAAATTTGTAAACTCTCTGTCCTTCACTATTTAGGATTGAGGCAAAAAGAAATTCTAAAAATTGCCAGTGAAAGAAGGTATATATTTGTAGCCTCACATGTTTTATATGCAAATTAGAAGAGAAAGGGAAAACTCTAAGGCTAGAGAAAAAAGTATCCAAGTGCTATTTTGACTTTTAGAAATCTCAATTGCCTTTAATAATATCAAAGATATCCTTTTATATTTTAGGAATCCCATATTTGTGGAAACACATTTACCTAAAACTTTATTTTTAACATTTATTTAGGTGTTTTTTTTTTTCAAAACATTTACCAATTCATCAGCTAGAAATAAAAAGATTAAAGTTAAATATGATTTAAAATGTTGACATAGAAAATATAAAGCAAATGTACTTTTTTAAATCTATTTACCTGATGAAGCTTTTTTATTTTTTATTTTTTTATATTTTTGAAGTTTTTGGCTCGGGCTGAATTTGAACCCGCTACCTCTAGCATATGAGAATGGCACCCTACTCCTTTGAGCCACAGGCACTGCCCCAAAGAAGCTTTTTTTCTAACAGATTTTTCTTTCCCTTGGTGTAGTTGATTGACCGATGGCTTCACAAGAGTTCTGTCCACATCTTATTAACTTGCAAATGTGACCTTAATTGGAAAAGGGGTCTTTTCAGATATAAATAAGAATTTTAAGATCATCCTGCACTATACGGGTGGATCATAAATCTATTCATGAATGTCCTTACAAACACACAGAGAACAGAAGGCGACATAAGAACGGAGGCAGAGATGGAATCGTGTAGCTACAACCAAGAAATGCCTAAGCAACCAGGAACTAGAAGAAGAAAAAGATTCTTCCCTAAAGCGTTTGAAGGAAGTATGTCCATGACCAACCTTGGCTTTTTGACTTCTGGGCTCCAGAATCATGAGAGACTATATTTCTGTTGATTTAAGCTCCAAGCTAGATTGTATAAACTTGTAACAACTGCCCTGGAGATGAATATATTTAGTGAGTTTGCAAATTTGATAGTTTGCTTCTTTATATTACTGGTCTAAAACAAAATGGGAAGATATATTACAATAAGTTATTGCAAATCCCGTGGACACTGTATTTCAAGTATATCACTTTGCTCAGAATCCTGTTCAAAGGAGAGAAAAAAGAAATAAACGTTTGATCAACAATTCATAGACTTTGGGAAGTACAAAGGACTTAAAAAGACCAGAACTCAATCTTTTTATATTGTAGAGGGAGTTAAGTTCAGAGACGCTCGATGACTTACTGTAACTCACGCACCGCTCTGAACGTCAGCTTTCCTCTCCAGGCTCATGCGATGTCACATACGCCTGTATTAGTCCCAGCTTCTGCTTCAGATTGCTGGTTTCCCCTAGGGTTACTCTTCGAGGATGCTGTAACAAAATCTCACAGACTGGAGCTTAAACAACAGGCACTTATTTTCTATTTTCTCACAGTTCTGAAGGCTGGAGGTAGAAGATCAAGGTGCCTGCAAAGTCAATTTGTCCCGGGGACTCTCCCTGGCTTATAGACAGCTGCCTCTCCACCTTGTACCCATATGGCTTTCCCTCCATCTTTGTGTGGAGAGAAAGAAAACTCTGGTCTCTCTTCCTCCCTTTTTAAGGACACCAGTGCTATTGAATGAAAACTTCAGTTTTATGACTTTTTAATTTAATCACTTTATCCTCAGCTATGTCTCCAAATACATTCACACTGGGGGTAAGACGTCAACATATGAATTTTAGGGAGACCCAATTCAGTTCATGACACCTCTTATCACTGTGGTTCTCATAAGGCCTTTTTAAAACAAGGAAATTGAAGCAATCAATTGGACATCAATTTTATTTCCATTATCACTACCTAGACCTAATTTCAAATTCAAATCATTCCAAGGAAGCCTTAATTCTCTAATTCTTTTTTTTTTTTTTTTTTAATTTTTATTTTGGTAGGAATCACCTTTCAGGTAGCTATCAAAAGTGAAGCTGAAACCTTATCATTTGTAATGGTGACTATAATTTTCAGGCTATATGATACATTTTTTATAAAAATGCATTTTTAGACCTGCATATAGGAAATCCATGGGAGAGATGAAAAGCAAATAATAAACTAAAGAAACTGCTTCAGTCTGTTCAGGGTGTTATAATAAACTACCATAGGCTGGACAGCTTATGAAGATTCTCAGGCTGGGCAGTTCCAGATGGAATCCTGGAATCTTCAAGTCCCACATCCTGGCTCATAGTAAGCTGTCCTCTTGCTGTCTCTGCCCTTCAACATGAAGGAAGGGGAGTCTGCCTGGGGTCTCTTTTATGAAGACAACAGTCCCATCCCTGAGGGCCCCATCTTTGAGACCAAATAACCATTCAAAGTCCCTACCTCTTAATGCCTTGGGGATTATATCTTAACACACAGATCAAAGAAGGGACACTTCAACATTCACTCCGCAGCAGGGACGAAGAAAATAATTTGATAAACACTTTAAGCTCCCTTAAGAACTCATTCCCCCTTGATGTTTTGACTACTGTTCTCACCTTAATTCTTTCTTTTGTTGGAGTGAATAGTGCTCAGCCTTCTGAAAACGGTGCCTGATTGAGGATTTCTCCATAGGTAGGGAAGGTCAGTAACAAGTATCGTCGCACCTTAGCCAGAAAGAACTGAAATGAATCTTCAAAGTTTGTAATAAACAGAGCAATTTGGGGGATCAAAACAGCTCCTTAGATTCAATGCCGTGTGTCTTTCACAATCTTAGCTTCATAATTTCCCAGCCACATGGGCTACTTAGAGCAGAGAGCTGAGCTGGTTTGTTACTGCTGTCAGAGAGAGTCTCGGAGAAGAAAGAAGGCATGGGCTGCAGGCGTGGATTGTACCTGCCAATTCCAGAAAATGAAAATGAGGGTGATATATAGGTTGCATAGGGTATTAAGTTATTTTTTTCCCTCGCTGTCCTCTTTTCTCTATTTTCTGTCTACAAACCTTCTGTGTGTATTACCATTCTCCCACAATGTATTTTTTCTGAGCTAGTGTGCTCTGCTGTCCCTCAGAAGTACCAGGATCAGGACTAGAAGAGTCCCAACTCAACACCTTTGATGACTCAGCAGCCCAGGAAGCACTGATAAGAATCATGGGAAGATGCCCTCCTCCATTCTGTAAGAAATGTGGACAAACAGGAGTCTGTGGCATCACCTGCTCCAATTTGCTGTAATTGAAAAGGACAGAATGTTCAGACCACCTTAAGTGGGATGGAACCAAGAGGCATTATACTTCTTCTAAGCCCCTTTACTGAAATAAGTTAGTTAATCACATTACTTGATGGTGTCTAGACACCTACTTTCAGATTCATTTAGAGGCAATGCATACTTATTAAGAAAGTTTGAAAATTTAGATTTAGATTGGCATCCCCGTGAGCTTCCATAATATATAAATGTATAAGCCTATCATATAAAGGTGTTATTGCTTTGTTTATTGAGTACCTAGTAATATTCAACACTATCTTAAATATATGTCTAAAATGAAGTATTTGGCACAAAATATAGCAGTTACACATTTTCTTTTCTTTCTTTCTTTTTTGAGACAGAGTCTTACTACGTCGCCCTCAGTAGAGAACTGTAGCGTCACAGCTCACAGCAACCTCTAACTCCTGCCTCAAGCAATACTCTTGCCTCAGCGGTTACACCTTTCTTAATGATTAGAAATTTAAAGACATTTTTATTCACACTGATAATACAGCTTAACCAGAGTTTTAAAAATATTTTATTGAATTTTATTTCCTAGAAAAAATATTCAGGTGATGGGAAGACTTATAACTTTACAAGTCTGCACAACTGTACAAAACTGTACAAAAGCAATTCATGTAACCAAAATGTTTGTACCCCTGTAATATTCTGAAATTTAAAAAACAATTTAAACATGAATACCTAAAAGCCTCACCCAATGAAGTCACCTTAAATATGTACAGGACACAATTTTGAAGTCTACCCAGAAGAATGGTTGAATTATAGTGCATTTGTACTATGAAATATCTTACATGTCTTTAAAAATATTTATGTTTTAGATTTTAAAAGCAAAAACTAAAATGAATTGTACTAGTCCTGTACACTGAATGGAAATGAAAAGTTAACACAGGATATTTACCTTCTTTTCTGTTAAGGTCACGTGGTAGCTAGTAGATAATTTAGTAAATTTCAGGTTGTAGTTGAGGATGATGAAGCATTAGTATACAATGCATTCTTTAGTTACATATTATCCATTCCAGGTAATAAAATACATTATTTCATATACTTATCATCCTATGGGGAAAAATTAACCAAAAAATGCACTCATGGACAGCTCATTTCATCTTCAAATATCAGGGCAGCCCTTTCTGGAAATCAGAAAGTCATTTTGGAACCACTCAAAACCAGTAAGAAAGAGCCCAGTGCTTTTATAAATCAAGCTGTATAGTAAGTACACACACCTTCCAGAGAAAATGAGATTGAATCCCTTCTTTTCTTCTTTGGTCAAGACACAGATTCCCAAATCTGTGTGTGCGTTTGTGTGTGTGTGTGTGTGGTGTGGGGGGAGGAGGCAAGAATAGGGCAGGAAAGTGACAGAGAGATTTCATGAGATCAAGGCTTTATTTTTTTCACACAACCTCATTCAATCATCAGACCTAATATTGGCTTTACTCTTCATACTCGTTGAAAGGTAATCAACATATATATTGCTCTGAAGGCATCCTACCTGTTTATCCAACTGATATAAGACATCTATGCCCATCATTCACGTATTCAACCCACCTTTGTTTACTTAAATAATTGGCTGTCTGAACTGTTGTGTGGGCAGAATGGTGACATACACACTGGGAACTCCACCGCTTCTCTTCCAGAGAAGGTATAGAGGAAATACGAAACCAGGTTAATCAGATATTTTGATTGGATTTGCTATGAAATATGTGTGTGGACAAGAAAATGCATAAATAATTTCAGACAATAAGCATCTGTCAATATGCTGAATAAGGAAAATGGGCCAACATGAGTGACACAGTCTCACCCTACCCACCTACACTTAATATAAACACAAGATTGGAGCAGATGGTATATTTGGGCTATGTATATTTTTTTCCTCAGGGCTTCCAACTTACCATCACAACTTCCATAGTTTATAAACAAAATTATGTTCTCATTATGATCATATGCATTTTGAGACTTACTCCCAGTCATCTTACAATAGTGATTTTTTTTTTCTATTTTTAGTCAAACCAAAAGCTAGCACTTTTGCTGTTACAGGATCCCAGCTTGGTTATTCATAGACTATGGATTTTTAGTTGGCCACAGCTCTGCTGATTCACTGGAAATTGTATCCAATAATAAAATTTTTCTCTTTCTTGCTCCTTTCCAGTCTATGAGGCAGCAGCTATCACCATATCCCATTGGGACCCAGCCTCCTGCCAGAGCTCTGAACACTGCTTCAGAGCTGAGGATCTGGGTAAATTTCAGGACATCGTTACAGATAAATTTGTCAAGTAGGGATGGATAGAAAGGGATCAGTCTCTCTGTCCAGGCGATGGTAGAAGATGCTTATCTACCATCAGGAACAAACTGACCAGAAGGGGGCTCCAAAGGAAACAGGATGATGTGTCCAGGGGCTACCAAGGACTGACCAAACGTTTGGTCTATGGTGCAAGATCTCCAAAGACTGACTAATGAGAACGAGGTAGAAAACCCACAAAATGGAGCCAGGACCCGTGCTCTTTGGAGTTTATTCACACAGTTCAGACAACAGCGTCCATAAATGATGTGCCCCCATTAACATAGTGAAAATCACACCCAGCAGTGCCATGCCATTACCGACGGCACTGCAACCCCCAGAAACTGCCTCACAAGGGTAGAAAAGGGGAGGGTTCCCAATTCCAGGAGTTCCCCAACCCTTTCCAAGAAAAAACGTGAATATTCAACCCCCCAGGTATCATACAATCAGGTAATCAGCATACAAGGAGAACTCCTGTTAAATGTGTGAGTGCTGACCTGCTGCTTCTCTGCCATGCAGGGCGCTTTAATAAAGTTTGCACTTGGCTTACCTGCTCCTGCTTGCTCTGCTCACTTGGATCAGTGGACTCAGTGCCACTGATCATTCTTTGGTAATGGGAACCAGGAACCTGGGAACACATGGACCTGACATCTGGTCCCCACACCTAGCAAACACATGCTCCCACTGAAAGCTATTTTTTCTTTTTGTGTGGTGCTGATAAAAACTGTTTCAGAGCTTAAAACATTACTACTCTAGTTAACTGTCTTTGATTAAAATTAACCAGAAAAAAAAAAATGATACAGCCAAGCAATGAGACAAATGTATCTTATCATTAAACCTCTGGCCAGCAGCTGGGTTCAGGTTTGTTTATTAGCTGTGTGACCCCGGATTAATTATTTTAAAAGTTTTGTGCCTCAGTACCTTTATTTACATCAGTGGTTCTCAACCAGGGGCAGTTTGCCATTCAGGGTACATTCAGCAAAGCTGCACTGATTTTTATTTGTGGGTTCTCCTGGCATCTTGGGAGAGGAGATGCCTGCTTTATAACCTCGCCTTGGGAGAGGATCAGCTGTGCTTTATAAACATCCTGAGATGAATGGGACACAGTCCTGCACAGCACAGAATTAGCCAGCTCAAACATTCAACAAGGACAAAGGTGAAAAGCCCTGTTTTGTACCATCATGGCCAGTTGATGATCTTCTTGAGGAAGGTTTTAGAAAGTTAAAGGCAATTCTGCTAAGTCTAACAGGGTCTGGTGCACCACCCTGGCATTTACACCCTCTGTTGTATACTCTCTCCTTCTCTGCACACCTTCTGATCCGTTCACGTGAACCATAGAATGCCAGGCCCACACCTGCCTTAGGAAATGCACACCAGTCGCTCCTTTCGGTAGAGCGATAGGGACCCCAGATACCTACATGACTAAACATCTCTCTTCTTGGAGTCAGTGTTCAGATATAGCCTTACCCTGGAGGCTTACCCCGAACACTCTATTTAAAATTACACCTACCCCTTTCCATAGACACGTACACATATACACTCCTGGTACTTTCTCTATGTTATTTTTAGTATATGTTACTTATTATACTCATTGTTTATTAACTATTCCCTTTATAAAATGGAAGACGCATAGACCAGGGATGTACGTCTTCCTTTTTGTTATTGCTGTGTCCCAAAAACATGGAATGTGAACAGTGCGTCTTAATAGATACTTGTTGAATATGCCTGACTCACTTTATTAAACACAAAGATGTTTAATAAATACTTATAGAATAATTTTCATTTTTAAGGGCTTTGCATAGCACTATTATCTAGTAAACAATAGAAAAGGATATATATCATGATTACTTATGCTGTTTTTATGATGATGATGACGACTCGAGATGGAGTCACCCTTCATTGACTGGGCTAGAGTGCAGTCACGTCACCACAGCTCACAGCAACCTCAGGCTCCTAATGATCTTCCTGCCTCAGCAACCCAAGCAGCCGGAGGGTGTGTACATGCCAACACACTAGGCTAATTATGTTATTATTTGTATGCAAAAATAGCAATCAATGTCCAACTGTCTACATTAGTAGATGATGTGTAGATAAATAAGGAAAAGTTCTAGGTACCAATGAAATGGAGAGACTTTTTAGTTTATATTTCATATATCTGTAAGCATGAAACATTGAAAATATATCTTAATGTAATATGTTACAATATTAAATATATCTTTGTGCCTCAAATCAAATACGGCATCTCTTTCATTTAAAAACACCTTCAGAATTAACGATTGTCTTTCTTCTTCTTCTTCTTCTTTTTTTGAGACAGAGTCTCACTATGTCACCCTCAGTAGAGTGCTGTGGCATCACAGCTCACAGCAACCTCAAACTCTTGGGCTTAATCGATTCTCCTGCCTCACCCTCCCAAGAAGCTGGGACTACAGGTGCCCAGCACCACGCCTGGCTATATGTTTCTTCTTAATTTCCCTTCAAGACTGAGTGCTGTGACCCGATTATATGTTACTCAGAGTCTTGTTTCTGCAAACCAGTATTCTGATAGCTTACTTTTTTTTTTTTTTTTTTTGAGGTACTAGTATACATACAACACACATACATCAAAATATTGGCCAGGCATGGTGGCTCACACCTGTAATCCTAGCACTCTGAGAGGCCAAGGCAGGAGGATACCTTGAGCTCAGGAGTTCGAGATCAGCCTGAGCAAGAGTGAGACCCCCATCTCTAAAAACTAGTCAGCTATTGTGGCAGGCACCTGTAGTCTCAGCGACTCAGGAGACTGAGGCAGGAGAATTGCTTGAATCCACAGCTGTGTACCTTAGTGCAATCGCCTGTACCCATTCTAAAGTGCACCATAGATGCGGCCCCACCCATTTAAATCTAATTTTATGCCATTGTAATGCATGTAAATAACCATATACTTTTGTGTGTAATAGCTATAGTGATAGGAAAATTTTCTTTATCTTGCTACAAAAATACCATACTCTCACATGTCAACAACTGGGAATGGACAAAGAAAATTACACAGTGTCCCAGTTTTTATGTCTCACACTTGCACAAGAGTTTGGGCAATTGCCTTTTCCTGATTTATTGCAATAAATGTTTCTTAACCTCAAGTAAGTTCCTTTCTCTGACTCTCAATAATTAGAAGCCTCTAGAAATTGCAATATGCCTCAGAAATTTCGAGAGTGCCAATGCACTAATGATTTTAATATTGTGCATTGAATATTTTATTCACTTCTAAGTTGTAGAACAATGCCAGAGACAGCCTTGTGAAATGTGGTGCCTTGCTTTTGCTAATATTTTGTATTCCGAAGAAGTATTTTTAATCAGGTTTACCACCAAGTGCTAGCATGAGCAGACTCCACCTCATTATACGGTAGGAAGTAAATTTTCTAATGATTCTACAAAGGGCAAATGAATCACAAAATAGAGTAACTTCCTTTTGAACATTTCATTTGTCAGCAAAACCCATAAAAGATGCTTAATAAATGATCACAGGTGGTTTGCTAATCCCTGGGTCTAATTCTAGACCCCTGATGTCCAAACAAAATAAATAATTTTACTTTGACTTTCTCTGTCCTCATTGGTTTCCTCTCTTTTACCCTTTTTTATGCTTGAAAACATAGTCATTTGGAGGGAAAGATAAGCAAACCTTATTTATACACACGAACAAGGAGTATTTTTATCTTGTTTTTTTTTTGTTACAAATCCTTGTACTTTGGAAGATAACATTGCAGACACTCTTAAGATGATAGAAGCTTCAACTGTCAGGGAGTCTTCAAGCAATGCCTGCCATGTCCACTCGACTTGCTGAAGCCATGGAGCCTTCCGAGTTGACACTTGTCTAAATTAGAAAATCTATCCTATGATTCGGGTCTAATTTGAATTGTTATGAGCGGACTTCATTGTGCTACCTTCAACTAGTGACTCTCGCTTTCATAACCTCCCTCTTGAGCTGAGAGTAAATTAAATACTCAAGCTACGCTGATTTGGCTCTATTAAGAGGAAACACTGACATTCTGATTAAATTTAAACTGTCAGATTATATTTCATCTATTACAATTGTCACTTGCTAGAGAGGATTAGTAGTCACTTTCTGAAATTCCCATTTAAGTTTTTGTCTTAGAAACTAGAAACAACTATGCTAAGTAGAGATTTTTATGTATTTAAAATAGAATTTTTAGGGTGGTGCCTGTGGCTCAAGGAGTAGGGTGCAAGCCGCTTATACCTGGGGTAGTGGGTTCGAACCCAGCCCCAGCAGGGAAAAAAAAAAAAAATGCAAAATAGAATTTTTAGAAGGATGATATTTTATTTGTAAAATGAACTTGCTATTAGGCAAGTGGTTAATTGAAAACATCATGTGAGCACCTATTTGTGGAAGTGGGTATATATTTAAATATCTAACATATATTTTATTGCCTTCACTGACTTGTAAGCACTTTAATCATTGATATTCTTGTATCATCTTGCCCTTTGCTTCCTAAACAGCAAGGATAAATGTTCTTTTAATTCATTACATATTTTGTGGGCACATGTATTTAAAAGATAAAGGATAAATTTGGAAAGCAAAATGCCCTAAGATTTTAAGAGGTAAGGCTGGTGTATTCCAGATATAGATTTATCAGACTTTTTAGCCCTATAAGTAAATCTGAATTGCTGTCTTCTAAGTTCCATTATGACTACTCAGAAGGATCCAATCGTATTTTGAAAAGAAAAATGATCTCCTATACTCTTAGGATTAACTCTTTAGTTATTATTTTCAATGTCTTATGGTACTTCTTCGGGGTTGTTTTTGTAGAAGAAACGTCATTTCTATGGGTTGTTTTAAATGTAGAAAACTTGTTATTTATAAATGTAGTCTTCCTTAATTTCCTATAAAGGTGAAAATTGAATAAAGTAATTTTTCTCTAAATGATTTCTCTTATATTGAAGGCAAACATGTATTCTTTAGAAACAAAGTGTCCAACCTAGACTTTTTTGGCCCAGGGAAGTTAATTGTTTCAGAGATTGGCAATCAGAATTAGAGACAATAAAATAAAATAGATCTTCTAATGAAATACAGATACCAAAAATACAAGACAGTAACAAGCTTAACTACAGTTTCTGGCAAATGCACTGCCCATTAATTTAAAAGAGCTTAGAGTCTATTTTAAAAGATTTATTTCCTCTACACCACATCTAAAACATTTTTATCTTTTCCCTCACTCTCCCACATACACATCACGCCAGGCACTAAACGTCGGGCATGTGCCCTCTATAATACATCTAAGCCTATGATTCGCTTCTAAAGTTATGTTACAGTAAACTGTAATTTGGATTTCTGGGTGTTCAGTACCTTAGCCCTGAATGTGGGAAAGGTTAGCAGAGAGATGTGTCACTCACACATTAAAATTATTAACGATGAACTTAAAACTAAACATAGCCAATTTTGTGTTTTTCCCATTTTACTCACATTTCTTCCTTGACTTCCTTCTTTCTCACATCCTTATCCTTCTGACTTAACAGCAATATAAGACAAGCTCCATGTCATTCTTTTTTTTAAGTGTTGATAATATTGATGGCAGCAAAGTGAACATAAAACAAAGCAACTTAGAAGTAAGATGCTCATTGCTTTCAGAGGCCTTGTAAATTGCACTTTTCATTGCAATAGACACTGGAAATATGCTACAATTAATATCATCAATTTTTTAAAAAGGCAAATTAAAGCCAGATGGAAAGCTTTATTATTTGATTTCATTTTTTTTCCCAAAGATTAAAGCAAGGAGAATTTCTTGCTGACTTATCAGTGTAGCATTCAATTTTTTTATATGCATCTCAAGTTGTGAAATGAAATGGAAGAGAGACCTCAGTTCATGAAGTCAACCACATTATTATGGCTGTGTTGTATCCATTTCCTGGGCTGCAGCTCCAAAAAAAATAGCTTTCTTATAAGATTTTTCTTGTGATATTTAACCTTGATATATGCCTTCATCAGATTGCCACATGGTATCCATGCTTTGCTGAGGAAATGTGAGTGCTTGATAAATAAAAGACAAGGCGGTTGGAGAAACATCAGCTTTCATACACAGCAGTGAGCCAAAAGGGAAGTTTGTCATTCCCCACACAGCAGAAGACAGAATTTTAAACTGGTTAGAAAAATGGTTTCCCAGGTTGGCCTCATCCCCTTCTCGAACCATGTGGCCTCTTGAGAACACACCTGAGGATAAAGTTCGAAGCCAGTGAGCCCTAGGTTTAAGTTTCTTTTCTATAAGGCAATAATGTGGCTTTGTAAAATTTACTTCACATACAGGAAAGTGATACCCTCTTTTGTGAAATAAGAATATTGATATCAATTTTATAAGACTACTGAGAGGAATGAAGAAACAGAAGTTACATTGTGGTCATTAATGACACAGATCTTGCCAGACTCAAAGGGTCTAATGTAGAACTCTGATGTCTGGACCCATCAGTAATAAACTAGGTTCTTGGGGCAAGGTATTTAACCACTTTGAGTTTATATATTTAACGTGATACTAACATTTCCTCCTATATTTCATTTTCACAACCCTTTATAAGGCTTCAGGATAATTTTGATAGTTTCCTGCTGTTCCTTAGTATGGCACCACATTTTAGTGGCTTAAAACAACACCCATTCATTACCTCAAGACTCCACGAGTCAGTGGCCGGAAGATGACTAGCTGGGTCATCTGTCTATGTGGTGGGCTTTGTAATTTTGCTAAGTACCTCATATGAAGCTGCACTGCAGGTGCTAGACAGGCTGTGATTTTTTTCTGGAGCTCCACGGCTCTTCCAACATCATCTAGCTACTGGCAGGGTTTATTTCCTTCTGGTTATGGGACTGATATCCTATTTACTTCCTAACTCTCAATGGAGGAATGCTCTCACAGACCCTATCACAGCATACTAGCTTAATTATTCTAAGCCAACAAGAGTATTTCTTTAGTTGAAATGAAATGGTCCAGTCCTTTTCTTAAATGAAGAGTTTTAACTAATTTAGGCCCAACTTCTTTTTTATCAAAAGAAAGAAAAAAAGTTTCTGATCAAATCCAACCAATTTTGATTCTCATTTATGTCTTCCAAATGTCGGCATCTTGGTCTTGTAACCTGACTACAGTGGGGATATTTCAAATTTATAGAAACCGTCAATATACAAGTGGAGAGGAATATATAGGCCACGGCCATCCATGATGGGTATCTTGGAGACCCTCTTAAGATTCTTGCCCACCACTTTGATGAAGAAAAGTGCTTAGCACAGAATCTGGCAAGTAGTAAATGTTTATACACATACACACGTTAGCTATTGTCCTGCAAAACACCAAACACAGTCTAGCTGATGGTAAGAACTCTCTAGAGAGTAACTATTTTATGATTGTGATTATAATTTTGAGCACTCAGCAAATTGGTATAATGTATTTTTCTTGTCAACACATTCAACCTCAGTAATGTTTCCAACGTTATTGATTGATCAGAAAGGTTGATATACTTGTTCGATTTATTGAGGATTCTGCATTGTTTGTGTTGGTGAGTTTCACAGTACTAAGTGTGGTGGTTCCTATAGTTAGAAACAGAAAAACTTCAGTCACAAAAGACAAATCATACATTGGCTATTCGCACTGCACTATCTTGAGAAAAATAATCATTTATGTTTCACGTAGCCAAAAGAATCAGTCATTTAATAGTAAGGAAGTTCTTGAATATCGGGACAGTTAAGTGTAGCCTTAATTTGGTATTTGAAATGGTTTGTGCCAATTCACTTGACCATTTGTATTCAGTGTTTTGCTTTTCATGGTACTTATCTAAATTACAAAGCCAATATGAAATTTTATTTTTAAAGTGAAAATCTACTGTATGATTAAAAGGTTAAGTTGTAAAGATTACTTTGGCTTACTTGTATTAAAAATCATTTTAAAACACACTTTTTAGTGATGTACTAGGTCTGGATAAATTGTTGTGAAGTGGTCTTTGATTCTTCCTCCCTAAGCACCACCTATTTTCGATTTTTTACAAGATGTAATACATTTTTTTAATTGTGTAAACATGGTAACTTTTAATTATGTGAAAGAAAGCGAACATTCGGGACCTTTTTTTAGCACTATGTAGAGTTCTTCTACTTTGAGCTTTTTTGATACTTTTTGATACTCAGAAAAAGTTACAACTGCATGGACAACAAATAGTTGCCCCAATGAAAGTCATTTTCAAACATATGGACTATTAATAAATATTAATATTGCATATCCATTAAAATATGGATATTAATACATTTTAGTTAATTTTGCAATATAAGCTAAAATTTATTAGTATCTGGATCTGTTAAAATTAAAGTCAGAGTTGGGATCTTACATTTGGAAGAGCTGCTTCAGCTGAATGGTTTGTTTTTGATGAAAACGTAAAACCATAATAGAAAGCTATTCTCACTTAAAATTGTATTCTAGATATAATGCACTATCAATCATTATATTTTCCCTAGAAAACATTCCATTCAATCTCAAGTGATAATTAGAGGTGACTTTTCCATCTGTTTGTATAGGCAATTATTTCTCAAAGGTTGACAAAATGGAGCCAAAATCAGATGGTAGAAAGATCTCCAGGTAACAAAGTCTTTATAATGTATACAATTACATATGGCACAATGGTTTAATCAATCTTTGTCATAGACTATCAACCATTAACGTGAAAATCAGAATACTGAAAATCTTTAAGCATTTTAAAGCTTCATATATGCACAACTTAATACCAAAATATAAATTCACTAATACGTAACATTTAAGGCTGACCATATGTTTTAGAAATTTTGGTACATTTAAAGCAATAAATGCTAGTAACAGTGTACAGTTCTGCTCATTTAACAATAAAAAAGAAACGATGTTTTCATTCAAATGAGATCTATATCCATGAGAGAATTCTAGGGATAAATTAGTTAGTTATTGTCTGAAGCAAGAACGTAGATTGGTGGGAAGGAGTAACCAAAGTACTAGCAGATCCATAATTAGGTTCAAATCTTAGGTATATCAATTATATAATATATTAGGAATGCCCCATCTTTTATGTGATTTTAGTCCCAGCTTAAAGATCTAAATATTTGGAGGATTTAACACTGATTTTAATCTAGCTGCATAGAAACAATTAGGATAATTAGCTTTTCATACCTTTTCAGATGAATTTGTATGTAAGTTGAGTGTAAACTAATACATGCTGGCTTGTGTTCATGCAAGATTTATTCTTCAGTGATTTGGCAGCTCAACTTTACTGGTCTGTGCCAGATTACCTTATGCTTAACATCAAAAGGAGTCTTTTCCTTAGTCTTTAGGGATAAAACATAGACAAATTACAGAACTCTTGTCAATCCAAAAATTTTTGTGTGAGGTCAAAGGTCAATATACTTTTATTTCATGCTGGAATATTTCATGTGTTCTACATTTGAATAAAATGCCCAGAGGATGGCAGAATTTGGGGTGCTACCTTTCATCCAGATGTAGAATTTTTTTATGAAGCAGCTCTGACATATATTAAAAATGGCATAGAGTAAGTGTTAGTCAACCCCTGTGGGTCAAATCAACAGGATTGCCTGTTTTGAAAATAAAGTGTTATTTGGAGCAGAGCCAGGCCCATTTGTTTAAGTATTGTTCGTGATTGTTTTCATGCTACAATGGAAAAGTTGAATCGTTGTGACAGAGACCATATGGTCTAAAAAGTCTAAAATATTTACTCTTTGGCCCTTTATATGTAGAAAAAAGAAGAAGTTGATTCTTGCTTGGCATAGAGGAAAATGGGATGAAACTCAATTCACGGGTTGAAGTTACATTACTATTTCAATAAAATTATTTTGATTCTTGTAAAGGAAATTTATGTACCATGTTTATTACATCTATTAAACATTATATTAAATTTCTTCACTTTATACACATGTTGAAAGATGTATTGGTATCTGGAGGTAGGAAATGAAAAAAGAAATGGATACATTAAAAACTAAGGGAGAACAAGGAGCTTGATGGCCTTATCCTTTACACGTGCCATCTGTGTTTTTTATATAGACAACTATTTGATAATTACTTGCCATGTTTTTAATTTATCTCTAACCTAAGATGTTTAATGTATATCAATTAACGTATATGAAGGTCTGGTGCTGCCCTTACTCCAGGAATGAGTAACATGAGTAAAACTCCCTGACTTTTGTCTGTTGATCATAATAAGGAACGGCTCTCTGACCTTGATCTAGGTCAATTGTAGGTGACCATTCCCACTATTACAAAGCAGAATCAACATCATCCATCCTACAAAAGTGAACAGCTCTTCATAAAATGGCATTCAAAGTATAAAATTGTCCATGAGCTTAATCTCCGTTCTCAAAACAACCACTTATAAAATTTATTTCTGATATAGAGGAATGCTATTCATATTCATATTTTAAGTCTATACCTTACCACATTAGCAGACTCTAAACTCTCATAGTTTCTAAATTATTCTTATAGGTTTTCTATATAGATAATTATATCTGCAAATAATCAATTTTTTTTTTTTGTTTTCAGCATTTAATTTTTCTTATTTGGTGTCCCCTTTCTCTTATTGAAGGTACTTCTAGAGCAATGATAGAGGGTGAAAGCAGAAAGCTTTCATCTGGCTCTGAGATTCGATTTTCTGTGCAATTCATGAAGATCAGAACAGGAAAATAACCAATCACTGTGAAGGAACCTTCAGTGGCATGGTTGTAGATTTATGTCTGACTAATGATATACAAAAGTGATATTATCATAGACAAGTTGTTTAAGTTCTGGGAAACAATTCTCATAAGTATAAATTGAAAAAAATAATACTATATATATATATATATATATGTATGTATATATTATTGTGAGGATTAAGAAGTAACGTGACACCAGATGTGATCAATTCTTTGTAATAATATACACATTCTTTATATCCATGCCCTTTTACAAATTGGACTTGCAGCCATCTTTACGAAGGGCCGGAGTCTGTTTTCTCTCTCAATTTAAATGGCCTTCTCACTTGATTCAACCAACAGAATGCAATGCGTGTCAGTACCATGAGCCTAGGCACAAAAAATTAGAGAAATTAGGAAAACTTTATTTGTAGATATTTACTCACGTTGCTTTCAATATCTCTGATGTTTAGCATACAGTTGGGTAATGTAGTTCGCTATCACACAAAATGAAAATCTTCTCATTTGGTAATTGAATTACATTTATTCATGTTATTTATATGACTGCTTTATTGGTTTAGACTATCAGATTTTATGCTATAATTAGTATTTGTAATATGATATACTTGATGCCTCTTATGGACTGTGTGATAAATGCTTTTCTTTTCTTTTTGTTAAATTTATTTAATGTTTGGAAATATTGGTAATTTTGACTTAATTATCATCTTTTATTAGATGTTTCAATCTCTTTTTTCTATAAAATTTTACTCAAATACTTATGGTCTTTTTTGATTCCAACCTATTAGTTTTTTATTATCCATTGAACATAATGTTTTTATTCCCTTCTCTCTTTTTGTCTGACATGTTTTATACATTATTTCTACTCTGTCAGAATATATTTTATTTTTATATATGTATAAACATATATACACAAGCATATGTAAGTACACACGTATATGTGTATTTATGTATATTATTGTGCACTATATGTATATAATTTTTTGGCCTTTGCCTCTATAATTAAATGGTCACCACCAGTCCTTTTGCTATGTTTATTCAGTCATTTCTTGGTTAGACTAAGCACATTTTCTAACACAGGAATTGGCACACTCCCAAGGGCCAAATCTAGCATACATCCTGTTACAGTGCAGTGCAGAAATAAAGGATATTTTTCACAATTTTAAACAGTTATAGGAAAAAAAGAAGAAAGTGTGACAGAAACACATATAACCAGCAAAGGCTAAAATATTCATTATCTGACTCTTTAACAAAAAAATTCCAAAATTGTTCTGACCACTCTCTAATGCTTAAGAAAGGCCCAGTATTTCCTCCTCAAACTCCCCGTATTCCAAGTACAGTATTTCTTGTGCTATTGATTGCTTGGTGCAGTATTTAAGTAGACTTCATAATTGATGATAACTTGATAGCTAACAAGACATTTGTTCCCTCCTTTTTGCCTTCCATTTCTTTACAAAACGCTGCTCCATTAAACTCTTGCTGTTTACACTGTCTTGGGAAATCCTATGCCAGTCTAATTGCACTGTCTTATCATTTGGTACTTGTGTGTGGAGGATGCAGTGGTTAATTTTATATGTCAACTTAAATTGTCCACAGTACCCAGATACTTGGTCATGCATACCTGGCTATTGCTGTGAAAGTGTTTTTTAGCTGAGATTAACATCTAAATCAGTAGACTTTGGGTAAAGTGGATTACTCTCCATAATGTGGGTGGCCTTCAAATGATATCCCCCAAGGAAAAGGAAATTCCACCAGCAAACTGCCTACAGACTCAGCATCAACTCTCCCTGTGTCTTTTTGCCTGTTTACCCTTCCAATTTTGAAATTGTCCCCCACCCCAAAAGTATGAGCCAATTCCTTGACATAAAACTTTGTGTATGTATATAATTTTATATATTCATATATATTTATATATATATTCATATTTTTCTATATTTATAAATATATCTATGTACCTATGGACATATATCCATATGCATATTCCTATATATTTATATTATTCATACATAGATTGATATAGGGAGAACTGTCATTTTTATCATTTTCTCCAATATTTAATATGCGTTTTTCCATGACTACTTTTGAGATATTTCCTTAATCTTTTGTTGTTGTTGTTCCTGAGTTAAATCCTTTCTCTCTTGCCCAGACAACATCATAGATTAGTGCAACCTCAAGCACTTGGCCTTATGCCTCCCGAGGAGAGGATCTAGGACTAATCACTCACCACTACATTTGTATAATTATATTTATTTCTGTAGAGACAGTGGCTCACTATGTTGCCCAAGCTGGTCTCGAACTCCTGGCCTCAAGAAATCCTCCCTCCTCAACTTCTCAGTGTGTTGGGATTACAGGTGGAAGCCAATTTTTTCTTAATCTTTAGGCTCAAATTTAATTATGATGTGATTTTGCTGTGTCTTCTTTTTAATCGACATTTGTGGCATTTGCTTCACTTTCTAAATCTTTGGGTTATTATAAATTATCAAACTTGGAAATTTTTTCATGAAGTAATTCTTGAAATTGTCTTTGTGCATAATTTTATGTCTCTTCCCTTTCAGAAACTCTAATAGAAATGTCTATACAAACTGCTCCCCTATCATAAGAAAAAAGAATTGTTTTCTGTAATGCTTTTAGTAACAACTTTATTGAGATACACTCTATATACTATACAATTCACCTATTTTGAAGTGTGCAGTTCAATCTTTGATATTATATTCACAGAGTTGTGCCGTGATCAGCACAGTCTAATATAGAACATTCTCATCACCCCTAAAATGAACCTGGTAACCATTCAACCCCCAATCCTCTTATTTTCTCTAGTCCTGGAAACCACTAAACTAATTTTTGTCTCTATAGATTTTCTTATTCTGGACAGTTCCTGTAAATGGAATCACATAAATATTGTCTTTTGTCACTTTTTTGGTGCCCAACATTTTGGCTTCTCTTAGGCATATTGGAAGAAGAAGAGTTGTCTTGGTCTACATGTTCAATACGCAAACACTAACAAAAGCTGATAAGAAAAGAAAAAAGTCCGTGCATAATTTTTGTGATATCTGCTATCACAGATAAACAAAAGCCCTCACATAATCCACATGTAGCCCACAGACTGCAGGGTGGACATCCCAGATAGTACAGCATTTTAAAAGTAGATCAATGTTGTAGCATATACCAATATATCATTTCTTTTTATAGCCAAATGAAACTTAATTGCATGAATTGTCTATATTATATTATGTTCATGTGCTCATCAGCTGATGGAAATCTGGGTTGCTCCCACCTTTTATTAATAACTCTTATACTACTTGTTTTCAATGTAAAAGAAAAAGAATCTCTGAAGCTAGGCTTTTCCCATAACACTTCAAGAACTGTGCTAAACATCCGGAAATATTGGTTAGTTTCAAAACTGGGAGTTCTGAAATACTGTTTTTTACTCTACTTATAAATCATTCTTGCAGCATATAAGCTTAATAAGTAAGAAAAATTTAACAGTATGGTTTATCCTAGAGCAGGTGATTCTGCCTTCAATACTGGCGAATAGTCCCTTCTGAAAAGTTTCTTTTGGTAAACAATATATGTCCTACACATTTTGTGGTGGGTGACAGGTGGATTATTGACATGAATTTACCCTGTACTAATGGGCAGAATGTATCTGAGGTTAGTTTTTCTAGAGACCCTTCTAGGCATTTGTTGTTGCCATCAGAAAGGGTCCCAAATATTATTTGCAAAATGTCTAATCTTATAGTCAACGTTCATTTTTTAGGCTACAATTGGAGAGCACAGTATGTAGTTTCATATTGGTCTGTATTATCTTTATCACTTAAATTCATAAATATTCAACCTAACATTTTTTTCAATACATTATAACTTAGCTGTAAAGAAATGTACTTGTTGAATAGTAAATGAAAAAAAAAATATGGGTACTTTTGGAGTTTTTTAAATCAATGTGGAATTTATTTTCATGTCCTCTGAAGCAGGGCCATCCTAATGTTTTCCTTTGAACAGGAAAATTTAGGAGAACTCAGGTTAGAATTCTGAGCCTTGACCTCAAGAGACCTTACACTTTCCATTCCTGCAGTCATCCTGGACCTCATTATCATTTGAAGAAGCCTGAATTGATCTACAGGAAGACAGAGGTCACAAGGAGCAGAATCAACCATCCTGGGAGAGTCCCTGCTGGACCAAGCAGTCAACCTGGCAGTGGATCACACACTTCACAGGTGAAAACCAGTGGAAAACTTGTGCAGATATGCCTGGCCCAAACTGCAGACTTTGTGCATAAACAAATAATTGTTAAGTGACAAGTTTTCTACTAAGTTGTGAAAGATAAAGTTAACAAATATCACGGGTATGATCATCAAAAGTCATATAGATAAATAATCATATGGATAACATAAAAATATCAAAAGTTCAGAAAAAAGTGCAGAAACACATCTGAGAAATATTGAACCATAGCCATATTAGCACTTCTTGTTAAATGGAACAGCAGTCATCTCTTCCACTGCATTTTTACCGTGCAGCATTATAATGTACTGTGAACAGGCTCAAGCTGCTTCTTGTGGCTCAAGCGGCTAAGGCGCCAGCCACATACACCTGAGCTGGCGGGTTCGAATCCACCTGGGCCTGCCAAACAACAGTGGTAGATGCAACCAAAAAATAGCTGGGTGTTGTGGCGGGCACCTGTGTCCCAGCTACTTGGGAGGCTGAGGCAAGAGAATCGCTTAAGCCCAGGAGTTGGGGGTTGTTGTGAACTGTGATGCCACGGCACTCTACTCAGGGCGACAGCTTAAGGCTCTGTCTCAAAAAAAAAAAAAAAAAGTACTATGAACAAATGCAACAAAAATGTTCTTTCAGGCCATCACTTTTTCCATCATTTCAGCTTGCTCTGGCCTTTTTATGATCATCGGTAAAATCAAGGATGTCCTTGAGGAAGTTGTTGGCAGTTGTAAATTTATTTGTTGAAAGAAGAAACAATAATTTTATAGCAGAACAATGAAAATGTCAATTGTATCAATTCAGTCAGGAAAAAAAAGTTAAAGAATTGTTACAGTAAAATAATACTCATATGTTTAGAAAAAAATAAAACCTATAGGCATCCAAAATTTTAATGATAAGGTGTTTAATGTTGACCAGCAGTTGCATATAAATGCCCAAAGTATTCAGTGATGTATAAACATAGAATTAACAATTTATCATCTCTCCAGAATGCACATGGAAGTTAAACCAGATGTACAACTTCAGAACTAAAAAAGGAATTAAGAAATCATAGACTTAAACTTCTTTAGTTTAAAGAGAAGAAATAGGGATTCAATGTAACCGTTTTCACAGTGACAAAAACAACTAGGCTACCCATTGGCCCAGAATCTAAGTTTTTAGATATCCAATTTAGTAATTATTTGTACACATTTTTGATGAGTAATTTTATAATTTTACCATAAAATTGGGACATAATTTTTCCTAGTGTTATATGCTCAGATATTTTGGAATTTTAAATCGTTTTAAAAATATTTTAAATTTATACATAATAATGAAGAATGAAGTCATATTTTTTCTCTTGCTCAAATTCCTTTCTAAGAGACCTGGACTTACGAAGATAAAAATCTCACTAAACAGGGTTTATTAACACAGTGTAAGGACTGTAGTTTACTTTCTAACCTAATTTCAGTGAAGCGGCACATGAGTGATAGAACTCCCTTATCGTAACTTAAGCCATCTAGCTGACCCGTTTTCTTTTCTTTTTTCTTTTTTTCTTTTCTTTTATTTTCTTTTCCTTCCTTTTTTTTTTAGTTTAAAACGTATTTTAATTTTTTTAATTTCAGATTCACATGAAGATATAAAAGTTCATGTTACATTGTTTTCTTTTCAAAGGTAAAGTTCAAGTTGTAGTTGAGCCCTTCACCCAGGCGCACAGTGAACACGCTCACGTTGTGCACATTAGGTCAGATGCTACCAATTGTCCCTCCTCCTCCTCCTCCTCCCCTTTCTTTCTTCTCCCTTCCCCCTCTCTAGACTATACTACTTGTGTTTTACCTTCTTGTGGGCATGTGGATGTTTATATATTGGTTTCATATTAGTATTAAAATATTGAGTACATTGGATACTTTTTTTCTATTTTTAACATACTTTACTAAGAAGAATGTGTTTCAACTCCATTCAGGCAAACACAAAAGAGATAAATTCTCCATCTTTTCTTATAGCCAAATAGCACTCCATGGTACACACACACCAGAGATTGTTAACCCAATCCATGGGTTGATGGGCCCTTGGTTTTTTTCCAGGTCTTGGCAATTGTGAATTGAGCTGCAGTAAACATTCTAGTGCCAATGGCAAAGCCATTTTCTTAACTTAAGAATTCATTTCTGCTGAGTCTAGATCTTTAGATAAAGCTTCACTCTTTCAACCAATTGCCAACTAACGAATCTCTTACACCCACCTATGACTTGTAAGCCCCCACTTTGAGGTGTCCTGTGATTTCAAGCCAAAATAATGTATACCTTCCATGTATTGACTTACAGTTCTACCTTCAATTTCTGTGTCCGTGAATTATAACATCAAACTATAACCTGACTTCCATTGCCATGTTTTCTCATAAGCTCTTGAGAGTGTGTGTCTCAGCCTATAGTCACACACATTTGGCTTAGAATAAATGATTTTAAATTGTTTTACTAAGTTTGGGTTTTTCCATCAATGACACTTGTACAAACTTATGGAACATGTAATTACTTTTATCAAATGTGCAATGATCAAGTCAGCTTGTTGAGAATTTATATGACATGAACATTTATAATTTCTGTGTGTTGCAAACATTTCAAGTCCTCACTTCTAGCTATTTTGAAATGTACAAAATATTGTCATTAACTATAGTCACCTTATTCTGCTATTGAACAAATATACAATTAGGTGGAAGAA
The DNA here is from genome assembly GCA_963574355.1 of Loris lydekkerianus. NCBI lineage: Eukaryota > Metazoa > Chordata > Mammalia > Primates > Lorisidae > Loris > Loris lydekkerianus. The sequence goes on from CAUYPK010135287.1 coordinate 54,823, forward strand.
TTACGTTCTAATATTTGACAATAATCTTTATTAAAACCTTTCAGCATTTAACCCTCTCAAATAATAAAATAATCTCTTTATATGCAAATGAGTATGTGGAAGCATGAAAAAAAACTAACATATCCTGAAGTCAGAAAAAGTGATGACAGAATGTGCATTCAAATGATTTGGCCTATATTTTCAATGCTTTCATATTTCTAAAATTTAAGAAACAGACCTAGTTTCAAATAAAGTTACAAAGAACACTAGGATGTATGACCATGTTTGTGAAATAACCCCATAAATTTAATTTGACCAACATTAATAAGAATTTTTCTGCCTGTTATACTATTAAATTGCCTCAACATCATGCTAAGTCACTTATTATAGTAATATATTTCCAATATAGCATTTCTGTTGTTTCACAATACTTTTCCTGAATTGTGTAGCCACCAGATTGGTGATACCACTGAGCTTGTTTTAAGCTGTATGTATTTTAAGCTCTATGTTTAACCAATTTCAGCACAATAGTTTGGATGGGCTTCTGTCAATGTGGTATAGCTCTTTAACTAACCAAATTAGCTCCAGCTTTTTTTTTTTTTTTTTAGCTCTTCATATAAAAACATTTTTTAAAAATTTAAATATAAATAATATATGAAATATAGATTTTATATATATATATATTCTGATCTCAACTTGGGAAAGTGCACAGGGTATCAGTAAACTAAGCTGAAATAAATGTATTATAATCTGTTCATGTCCCCTGTCTAATCTACATTGATAAATAGTAGCAAATAGCCCATATCTGTTTATGAAGTCCATGCTGCCTATATAATCAGACCCATTAGATCTTTCTCACCAACAATCCTTTCAAATAACAACATCCTATACGAAAAACAATGCATGAATCACTGAATAATCACTGACTACCTAATAAGTTGGCTATAAATAAACAAGAGATCATTTTCCTTCTGATGATGTGAAAGGAGAGAGTAATTACCAAGGACTCAGCCATATATTTACCAGGCTATAACTTCAGCAAAGGCACAAAACTGATAGCTTCTCAGCAGGGGACGTCATGAGCTATGCTCTCATGTTTCAGAGATTAGTGCGTATCTCTGTCCTTGTTTAATAGTGTTTAATAGTGTTTAGCAGTGTTTAAACTTGTTAAAGCACGTAGCCTAATGAAGTGAAGCAGCCAAAACTACATTGACTAGAAAAACAGTTTCCCTGGGTAGGTCTGTCCCTGATATATCATCTATGGAATTAATCTGGTCTTACCTTCTGTTAGAATTGTACATGTGAAATGGACGATCCGATGGAGGTTTTTATAATTTTCCAAGTGGACTTCTTTCCATGAAGATTTTTAGGGTTCATCTAATATGACTAATGCCACTTTACTTATTCTAGTAATTACTGTGACTATTTCCTTTTTCTTTCATCTTTAGGATCACTTCATACTTACATATATATTTTAAATTTGGGGGGCTTTCCTCATCTCATTTAATTTGAAAACACATGATGATTTTGTTTACATTTGTGTGCATGTGGTCAGGGTACCTAATTCTATTGCAGCCTGCACCATCGACCTTAAACTGTTTATCTGCAGACACAGAGATTTCTGGTGGCATTCCCAGTGTCCTTTCCTCCTTCTTGAGCATCAGTCCAAGTGTCATTGGTTATTCTTTTCTCCAGAAATTTGTCATATGGGCCACGTGAAAGGGTTTCAGTTACCACTACCGCCTTACATCTGTATAGTGCTGTAGTATTTTCATACATTTTTTCCACTTGATTCTATTTTCCCTTGAATTTGATAAAACAGTCTGCTCTCTTTCCACACATGGAAAAAACTGAGGTCCTGTGTGATTATCCGAGGCCAAAAAAAAAAAAAAAAAAGACTAATGGTTGAACTGGAGTTTTCAAACCACGTCTCTCAGCACATCACTTCAGGGGTCCCTATCTTGTGTATAACGTACCAGATTAGACATCAGCCTCCTGGTTTAATATGTAATTGAAATTATATATAGGAGTTCTGAAAAAGAAAGAAAAAATGTAGCTAATGCATCAGTAGAAAATAGATTGCTCCAGAAAGTTCAAGTATTACTGATATTAAAAGTGTATTTAAAGGGAAAGACTGAGAGCTAAAAAAAATAAAACTTTTTTTGTTTGTTTGTTTAATAGTAGAAGACTTTATCCATGGTTCATTTTTGGATTATGACAGAGTTCTAGGTTTTGACCAGAAAGTATGTAAAGATATATATGTCACAAAGTTTAAAGCCATTGGGGTTAAGGAGGAGAAAAAGAATAATATGAAATATATGTCTTAAACCATTAATCCCCCAAATACTATTTGCACTCAGGATGATGGAGGAACCAAGGACAGTAATAAAGTCGATGACTAATTTTTAGGTGAATAACTGAAAGTGCTTGTAACAAAGAATGGAAGAAAATACAGTAACCAGATTACCTGAATCCAGTGGTGTTTTCATGTAAAATTAAAGGATTGCTAGTTTGGAGCAGTGACTACCACGAGAAATAATACACTTATTCCTGTTGTTGACGGCCTTCATTTCCTGCCTTGGATGCATGATGGCTGAAGGATTAACATAAGCTCACTGGGAATATTACGTATTCCGTGAAAGCCAAGGTTGACTTAAGAAAAGGAAAAATTGCACAGAAAAAAATATTCATTGTAACTAATTGTGGTGGAGTTAATTAGAAGTTAAATGAGTACAGATATGGAAGATAGAACAGAAATTGGAGTATGAAAACAAACAATATTAAGTATTATTTCAAAACTATTAGGTTGTTTTAAAGGTTTTGTCCGTTTTTATGAGTCTACTTTAAACTGTAATATCTCAGTGAATATTTATTCAATTTAATCGAAATAAGCACCGTTTGAATCAGTGCACGTTTGCCAACGTAACACAAGTTGATTAATTCCGTTGGCATAAAAATTGGGTGCTCGGGATTCAATGAAGTCAACGAAGGTTGTTTTTGCTAGGTCCTGATTGGCAAAGTTTCTACCGGTGAGAAAGTTATCTCACACTTAACAGTAAAAATAAGTTTGATAGT
>CAUYPK010135288.1:0-13656 GCA_963574355.1 Loris lydekkerianus
ACTTAGCAATTATGAATTGGCCTGCAATAAACATTCTGGCACAGATGTCTTTGTTATATTGTGACTTTTGGTCTTCTGGGTATAAACCTAGAAGAGGAATTATAGGATCGAAAGGCAGGTCTATTTTTAGGTCTCTAAGTCTTTCCTTAATAAATCATTCCATCTGCAGTGATATCTCTGTGTCATTGATTGGGTTAGTGAACAGCAGCATTCTTGTATGCAGCAGATATGTGCCCTGAGTTTTTGTATCCAGTCATCCAACCTGTGCCTGTTTAGAGGATAATTTAAGCCATTCACATTCATTGAGAATGGTGATAAGCTGGTAGTATTTTGGGTATCAATTTTTTCAAAAGTCCAGTGGAAATTTTTAATTCTTTTAGCACTGTAGAAGTTGGAATTTGATAAAAAGTTGCTAAGTGAGTTTACTTTGGTGGTAGAGAATTGTGCTGGTCTGAGAATATCCTGGACAGCTGGTTTAGTTATGACAAATTTCTTCATCAGGTGAATGTCATTAAAGTATTTAATTTCTCCATCATAAATGAAACTCAGTTTCACTGGATACTGGATTCTGGGTTGAAAGTTATTTTGTTATAAGCAGTTAATGGTCAATGACCAGCATCTTATTGCTTAAAAAATTTCAGCAGAGAGATCTGAAGTCAGTATAATATTTCTCCCATCATAGATTATGTGTTTCTTACAGCTGCCTGCTCGCAGAATTTTCTCCTTCATGTTAACTTTCACGAGGTTAATTATAATATGTCTTGGAGATGCTTAATTGAGTTGAGTCACATTCGGGTTCTGAAACTGTCTGCTGTCTGGATTTCTGAATCTCCTGATATGTTTGGGAAGTTCTCCTCGATTATCTACTCTAGTAGAGCACCTGGACCTTTCACAGCAACCTCGTTGGCTTCAGGAATTCCTATAAGGTGAATATTAGTTTTCTTTGAATTTTCCCAGAACTCTCTGAGAGAATAAACTGTTTTTGCTCTCCAATTATCTTCCTCTTTGAGCATTTAGGAGCGTTCAAAAGCTTTGTCTTCAATTTCAGAAATCCGTTCTTATGTCTACTCCATTCTTTTACTGAGGGATTCTACTGTATTTCTCAGATCTTTGAGAGCTGCAAGTTCTTGCCTCAATGTGTCAAAATCTTTGGTGATTTTGTCTTCAAATTCGTTGACTTCTTGAGACAAGATTTGAAATGCTCCTTGAATTTCTCATTTCAACTTTACCTCCATTCTGTTAATCATATTCACCACCCAAATTCTGAATTTGATTTCTGATATCTCAGCCATTTTTTTAATGAATGGGATCTTGTGGTGTATCCATCTTGTTGCTCCTTGTGGTAGTTGATCTATCATTGAATCTGATGATTCATGTTTCCAGAGTTTTTCCATTGATTCTGCCCCAAGATCATATTTCAACATTTCGCTAAATGAGCAGATAAGGTGAAATTGGGTTGGGGGATCCTGGAGTATTGAATAACTTTGCAAAAGGGCTGGACTGGTGACTTCAGCTTTACCCCTATAGCTTTGCAAAGGACCCATGCATTACTATGGCTTGAGACTCTGGGGATCTGCATGATGTGGTGGGGCTATGTGACTCTGTTATTTTCATCTGGCCTCTGTCCAAACCTAGTGAATCAGAAACTCTTGGTTGAATTTTCAGCTTTAGAGACATACCAGCAAATATGACAGCCTGCCCCCAATGGGCAACAAATTGAAAAGAATATTCAAACCTTCCCATAAGAATGCCATCAGGGGCCACATCTATGGTGCATCTTAGAATGGGTACAGGTGATTGCACTAATGTACACAGCCATGATTTAACAATAAAAAAATAAAATTATAAAGAAAAGTAAAGGAATAAAATGTAGTAATATGGGGCAGCACCGTGGCTCAAGGAGTAGGGCACTGACCCCATATACCGGAGGTGGTGGGTTCAAACCTGGCCCAGGGGAAAAAAATATATATATTAATAATACCATCAGGGTACCAAATTGGATAATCTTCAGTTGATTGGCCCAGGTCAAGAGTTCCAAATTAATTGACCCCATAGCAGTCTCAAGTGGAAGAGTTGAAAAGGTCACCAGCAACTAGATATCAGGCATTTGTTGACAGAATTACGACTCGCTATGGTGCTGCATGTTGTCAGAAGGGCCCACACAGCAAATGAATTAGTCTGAGAAGGTTGATGACTCTTTCCCCACCTTATACCTCTGTCACATCCAGTCATTTGTAGCCCGACAGGATTGTGCCCCTGATTTGTCCATTAAGCAGATGCTCGAGAGGTAGGCAACTGCCTGAATCACAGGGAGATCTATGTCTCTTTGCCCAGGCCTTGGCACTCTGCCACCATCCAGCAGGGGGAGCTGAAGCCTGATAACCTTGGGTACTTAATGGAAACTAGGGAGATTAACACAGTTCCAGTCCTGCCCCAGATTGAGGTTGCTGCCACTCATATTCTCACAGAATTGACATTTCTGTCCAATATATACTCTCCTGCAGGCCAGGTGCTGTTTGAGTTCACACAAACTGTGAATCAGCCCTGTCCTGTGCTGCTGCCACTGTGGTAATTTTCATGGGGCTTGTGTCACAGGCACTACTACACTCTGTTTTGGGACAGGTGTGGTTAGACAGCACAAATGGCTCTCAGTTTCTTCCCCTTCCTGGGATGTTGCTGCTTCCATGCCTGTTTTTGTCTCCACTCTGCTCCCCTGGTGGCCAGTTACATCTTGATCTCACTAAAGAAGCAATTCTGACTCAGCCCTGCCCTGGAAGTATGCCGCTTCTGTGCATACTCAGATTCTATTCTCCTTTCCAGTAGCACCCCACTGCAGAAAGTACTGTCTCAGGCATACCCATTAATCATGAGGCTGGCGTTTCCATCCCAGATCTGTTCCACCAGTGGTTGCCACAGGAGTAGTGGCCCAGCTTCCTCTCATTGCTAAGAGTGGGAGGGAAAGTTTCTGTCCAAATTATCCCCAGGGGTGTGAGCCATATTATTCCTGCCACAGCTTCTGCTGCACTGAGCCACAAGAAACTGCTTCACCCACTTCCATATGGGTCCCTCGCTTTATAGTCTCTGTTACACACGCATGCCACAAAACCAGCACAGACCTAGAACAGCCCAAGCCCCATCTACCCTTCTGAAGAAAATGTTCAAGAGTATACGAAGGACAGGCTTCCAGACCTTGAAGTAAGAGTGGAGAGGAAAGCTGGGAGTTCAGAAATATATGTAGAATCGAAGTTCAGCTTTATACCTGGTGAGAGAGAATCATGGCAAGGAGTTCTGGAATTTTGAGGTTCTCTATCATGGTATAATATAGGAAGAGATCTTAACTCTGCTCTATTGTTTGTAGAAAGTATGCTGCAAACCATGGTCATGGGGTAGGGAACTCCTGTACACTGGGCAATGAATTTTCTACCTATTGTTTGTTTCCTTGGGGTCACAGTTTGTCTCAGCAGGGGAGATGTGAACTCTTCAACCTTCTCTCTTGTCTCATCTTCAAACCACCAGCTTACATGCTAAACTTATGTCCTATAACTCCCCTTCTGGACAGGAGCCTCTGTGGAAAGCTGGCTCCTGTCAGCTGTCATGCCTTTCGCCCCCTTTTTCCCTTACCATAGTGATTTTAAGGTTTATTTTTATTGTAACATAAATGTACACTTCAATCCTTTTTGTTGTTGGAACTATTTATTGTGTGAATATAGCACATTATATGAGTAAAATCTTCTGTTAATCCCATTAGTAGCCCTGAAGATATTCCCTTCTAATCTTAGATGTTTAAAATATTTTATCAACAAGATACGTTGCCTCTGTCGAAGATCTTTTCTCTTTCTGAGGAGGTCACCATGTGGTTTTTCTTATTGATTCTATTAATGGAGTGGGGGGGGTTGATGTTTTATTTTTTATTAAGTAATATGTACATAGATCATGAATACATTTATGCCTTTGTGGGATTCAATGTTTTGATTATTTATACAAATGAGAGTGCTTACATCTGACCAATTACCATAGCTTTCACTTCATTTATTAATCACAGTGTTAAGACATTTGTGTTCAATACTTGATAGATTTGACTTGCACTCTTGCAGTATGCTTCATAGGTGAGGTCAAATAGTTGATTTACCCATATTGAGATAAACTAGCAATCCTAATAATAAATACCATTTGGAAAACATGTGTAAAATAATTTGTATGCTACCAGTCTTTTTATTGCATCTATACTGCAAGTCTCTTATAGATTTGACCCTGCATTTCCCCCTTTGCCTGAAAAATATACAATAATTGGGCAATGTCTGTACCTCAGTGGGTAGGGAAGTGGCCCCATATACCAAGTGTGGGGTTCAAATCCATCTCTGGCCGAAATGCAACTAAAATATACATAAGCATTGTGGCGGGCAACTGTCATCTCCCCTACTTGGGAGGCTGAGGCAACAGAATTGCCTAAGCCCAGGAGTTGGAGGTGTCTGTGAGCTGTGTGATGCCATGGCACTCTATCGAGGGCAAGAAAGTTAAACTCTCTCTCTCTACAAAAAATAAATAAATAAATAAATAAATAAAATAAGAAAAAATAAATTAAAAAAAAAAAAAAAACATTTTTACCAACATAGCTAAAGACAATGCAAGCTGCTAACCTCCTGTGAGCCTCCTGAGTTTATTCTTCTCAGCCGCTGAGAGAACAGGCCCATGCCCCAACTACTGGGGAAGTATTGCACTTATTTATTGGACAAGTGGGTCTTACTATGTTGCTCAGTCTAGTCTGAAACCCTGTAGCTTCCAGGGATACTTCTGCCACAACCTCTGAAATTGCTGGTATTATAGGTGTGAGTTACGGTGTTCATCCATGCTTATGTTTTGGTGAAGGTTATTCTCTAGTTTACTCACAGATGACAGCCTACAGATAAAAATAGCAACTCTATTCAGATATAATTTACACACTCCACAATCCCCCCATTTCTAGTATAGAGTTCAAGACTACACATTCAGGGATCATTTGTATAGTTTGTTTGTTACTAGAGAATTTTCCCTTATGGTGTATTAGATAGAGGTAGAGGAAGGATGGAATTAAGGAAAGAAAAGAATGGAGAGAGAAAGCCAATGAGAGAGAGAGAATTGGAGGAAGGAAGGATAAAAGTGATGGACGGGCAAAGGGAAAGAGTGACAGAGAGAAACAAAGAAAGAGAAAATGACCAAACTTGGTGGCTTACACCTATAATCATAGCCCTCAGGCATGCTGAGAAGAGTCGAGTTCTTGAACGAGTTGATGCTGAGAATAAACAGCAAATGACAGACCCTGTCTCTATTAAAAAGTGAAAAATGATCTAAGTATTTTGACAGGCATCTGTAGTCCTAGCCACATGGAAGTCTTAGGCAGGAGGATTGCCTAATCCTGGTGTTTGAGGTTGCTATGATCTAGGATGAGGCCACAAAAGACTAGCCAGGGACACATATGGGAACTGTATCTCAAAAATACCCATACACACTCCCATGCACAGACAAAACAACAAACCACCAACAACCATTTTCATCATGTAAAAACACCAGAATTACGTTGATGGTTCAAGCACAGTATACATAATTAAGACCTGTGAAACTATGACCAAATTGAGGCTTTAGACAGGGATAGAACATTTGTAAGCTTCTCTGAAATGGATATTTTGAGGTAGGTGTCAAGCAGGTTCTTGAAATTGCATCCCAAGGCTGTTTCCAGTGGCTCCCTGTGTAGGGTGATGGCCTCATAAAATGAGGGTGGTGAGTTAAAACCTGGCCCTGTACAAACTCCAAAAAAAAGTAGCTGGGTGATATGCTGGGATCCTGTAGTCCCAGCTGCTCAAGTGCCTTATGCAAAAGTATGTCCTATGCTCAGGGGCAGGAGCTTGCTGTGAGCTGTGATGTCAAGGCCCTCTACCAAGTTTGACAAAGTGAAATGCTATCTCAAAGAAAATAAAATAAAAAGGACATGAAGTTATGGAAGCTGTCATGCAATTTGAGTCACACTGCTGTACAAAATGTCAACTGTTGTGTCAGCCTAGTGCCAGGAATCCCTACAGTCAATAGAATGAATAAGGCACAAATGGGAGATCACATCTCTGTGGATGGAGTGCTAAGTGTCCTGGTTCAAACACTTGAGGTACACCAGCTGAACTGAGCATAAAGGGTCACTTTTTATCTTTGGCCAGAATCCTGGATCCCAGCACATTACAGGATGAAGTCACTACATGGTCAGCATGGAAGACATCACAATTGGTGTTTCCCTTTATCACCATCATTAAGATTATCCTTACTTCTGCTAAGGATGTGGAGTGGCTGTCAGGGTTTGTCCTTGGGTACAAATGGTTATAAAAGAGTGTGGTTCTTTTCTCCACACTAAATTCCTGCTTCCAGAAGTTTGTTTGTATATCTGGCCAAGGGATTCAACAACACTTCATTTCTTTTCACTTCATGGATTTGATAGCAAGTGGAAGAGTGTGGTTTAAACCTAGTGCTGCCCTGGGATGTTATAGACCATGAATTCAAGCCCAAAGATCTACAGTGATTTCAAAGATCTGACAGGTACGTCACACAATTCTCAGTTGTACTTTTCTTTAGATTTTATTTTGTTCTCTAGAAAATGTTTATTTCTCACAGTAGGTGTCTCACTGAAGATCCTCTCTCGAAATCTAGTTTGGCTATGTGTCCAACAGTGTACTCCATACCTGCAATTATTTATTCTGATTATGGGAAATGTCAATCTATCTAGAAAGTTCCAACATTCCTGACCTCCAGGCCAGGAGTGTTTAAAATTTTGACATCTTGGCCACATAGGAAATAGAAGAGTTATGTTAGGCCACATGTTCAGTACTCAATTACTAATGAAACCTGATAAGCAAAAAGGAGAAGTGTGCACTATTGCAGTGATATCTGCCACCACAGATATAAAAAACAGTCCTGACATAATCCCTTTGAGTCACTGGGGTCTGAGGATTAGACACTCCTCAAAGCCCCCATTAAGTTCGTTTCTTAAGTAGAGCTCAATGACTTTTGGCATTCATGACTACATTATTTGGTTGCCCTGGGAAGCCAGGGTGGACTGACCCCTGTGCTCACAGGTTGCAGACGAGGCTGAGCAACTGCAAGATACACTCAGCCCTGATCACAAACCTGTAATGTACATCAATAGAAAAGGATGTCAAGGGTTGCGGCCCATGCCTGTAGTTCCAGCTATTCCAGTGGCTGAGGCAGGAGGATTTATTGAACTCAAGAGTTGGATGTTGCTGTGAGCAGGCTGATGCCATGACACTCTAGCCTGGGCAGCAGGATGAGAAATGTAATGAAAGAAAGAAAGAAAGAAAGAAAGAAAGAAAGAAAGAAAGAAAGAAAGAAAGAAAGGAAGGAAGAAAGAAAGAGAAAAGAGAAAGAAAGAAATAAAAGAAATTTGCTAGGCAGTTTCCAAGAGCCAAGGTGCGAGGAGAGGTCAGTAGGCAGATGGAATATGAGACTACATAAAGTAGATTTATTGTTGCCCCTGGGGGTCAGGATAAAATGAGTCAGGACAAATGGGTTTGGGTATGATTTTTTAAAATATTGCCAGTTGATATGATGAATAGGGATTCTCCAGAGATGAGTAGTTCCTGGCATTGGATTGATTGTGGGAAGAGATTATTGGCCCTGATTGAAAGAGTCCATAATAAGAGGTGGAGGGTATACTCTGCATTTTTAGTGCGCATATGGAAAGCCTGATTTGACTCAAGAATTCACAGTGTGGGCAGTGTCTAGTGACTACAAGAATCTAAGATAATAACGTGTCAGAGTTACATAAAATCCAAAGGCATGATTAATAGAGGCTGTGGGAAAACAATTTTTTATGAGAGAATAATTTCTGTAGTTGCCATCTAATCTAGGGGAAAATTTTCAACTCTAGATGCGAGTTCAAAAGTGAAAATGAGAGGTAAGTTTCTTACCAATGGTTTTTCTCCATTCACGTATGAAGACAAAGTCTCATTTTTTTGCATGCCCTGGTATCATTTTTGCGTGCCCTTGGTTGCGTGCCCTGGTATCATATCTCACAGCAAACTTCCAGTGTTGTCATCAAGCGAAGCTATTCTCTCAGCTGGGTCTCTAGGTGCGTGACAACGTGCGACCATTTCTTATTCTTCAGAGACAGGGATTTCACTAGTGCTCAGGCTGGTCTCAAATTAAGAAACTCAGACAATCCAACTGACAATGCCTTCCAAAGTGCCAAGATGACAGACATGAAGCACCAACACTGGTCACCAACCATTGTTTGAAAAATATCCCAAATTACGTCTGGAGCGGTGGCTCACACATGTAATTCTAACACTCAGGAAGACAGAAGGGTGTGGTCCAAAGTAACTGGTCACTGTGGGGGAGCACCTGAACTCCCAGATGCTCATGAGGCTGAGGAAATAGAATGTTTCACCCCAGGAGTTTGAGATTGCAGTTAGCTATGTTGAAATCAGGGCACTCTATTCAGGGTGAAGGGGTCAGAGTCTGTCTCAAAGAAAAAGAAAATGACAACTTTGGTAGGATGGAACAATGTGTCTTGTTAGGTAAAGTTCCTCTTACAATCCTGTCTTACCCCCACAAGGTGTGGCACACACCAAGGTTCCACCCCATCCCTCCTTCCCTCCTTCTGCTCTTTCTTTCCCCACCCCTCCCGCTTTCTTTCTCTCTCTGCTCTCCCCTTCCGCCACCCACACCGTGTCCTTAATTGTCCTCATGTCAAAATTGAGTACATAGGATTAATGTATCTCCATTCTTGTGATGCTTTACTATGAATAATGTGTTCCACTTCCATCCAGGTTAATACAAAGGATGTAAAGTCTCAATTTTTTGTAATGGATGAATAATATTCCATGGTGTACATATACCACAGATTGTTAATTTATGCCTGGGTTGGTGGCATTTAGGCTGTTTCCACATTTTGGTGATTGTAAATTGAGCTGCGATAAACAGTCTAGTGCAAGTGTCCTTATAAAAAAGAAATTTTTTCCTTCTGGGTAGATGTCCTGTAATGGGATTGCAGGATCAAATGGAAGGTCTAGCTTGAGTTCTTTGAGGGTTCTCCATACTTCCTACCAAAACGGTTGTATTAGTTTGCAGTCCCACCAGCAGTGTAAAAGTATTCCCTTCTCTTCACATCCATGCCAGCATCTACAGTTTTGAGATTTGTGATGTGGGCCATTCTCACTGGGTTTAGAAGGTATCTCAGGGTGGTTTTGATTTGCATTTCTCTAATAATGCATAGTCTAAGGGTTGATGAACGTTTTTTCATATTTATTAGCCATTCATCTTTATTAGCCATTCTTCTTTTAGAGAAGGTTCTATTCATGTCTCTTGCCCATTGATATATGGGATTCTTGGCTTTGTTCATGTGGATTAATTTGAGTTCTCTACAGATCATATTTATCAAGCTTTTGTCTGATTCAAAATATGCAAATAATCTTTCCCATTGTGTAGTTGGTCTATTTGCTTTTATTGTAGTCTCCTTAGCTGTACAGAAGCTTTTCAGTTTAATGAAGTCTTATTTGTTTATCTTTGTTGTTGTTGCAATTGCCACAGCAGTCTTCTTCATGAAGTTTTTCCCAAGGCCAATATCTCCCAGTTTTTTCCTATGCTTTCTTTGAGTATTTTTGCTGTTTAATGCCATCAGTTTAAGTCCTTTATCCACCTTGAATCATTTTTTTGTGAGTGGAGAAAGGCATGGGTCCAGTTTCAGTCTTTTACATGCCAGCACCATTTATTGAATAGGGAGTCTTCCCCCAGTGGAAGTTCTTGTTTGGTTTATGAAAGATTAGGTGATTTTAAGTAATAAGTTTGATTTCCTGGATTTCTATTCTATTCCAAATGTCTATGTCTCTATTTTTGTGCCAGTACCATGCTGTCTTGACCACTGTGGTATTGTAGTACTGCCTAAAATCTGGTATGGTGATCCCCCCAGCTTTATTTTCATTACTAACAACTGCCTTAGCTATATGGGTTTTTTCTGGTTCCCTACAAAATGCAGAATCATTTTTTTCCAAATCTTGAAAGTACAATGTTGGTATTTTAATAGGAATGGCATTGAATGGGTAGATTGCTTTGGGAACTATGGACATTTTAACAATGTTTATTCTTCTCAGACATGAGAATGGTATCTTCTTCCATTTATTAATATTCTCTCCTATTTTCTTTCTAGGGATTTCATAATTTTCTTTACAGAGGGCCTTCATCTCCTTTGTTAGGTATATTTCTGGGTATTTCATTTTCTTTAAAGCTATGGTGAAGGGAGTTGTGTCCTTAATTAGCCTCGCATTTTGACTGTTATTGGAGTATACAAAGGTAACTGATTTGTGGACATTGATTTTATATCCTGAGACATTAGTGTATTTTTTGATGACTTCCAGGAGTCTTGTGGTTGAGTCTTTGGGATTCTCTAAGTATAAGATCATGTCATCAGCAAAGAGGGAGAGTTTGGCCTACTCTGCTCCCATTTGGATTCCCTTTATTTCCTTGTCTTGCCTAATTGTATTGGCTAGAACTTCCAGTATTACGTTGAAAATTAATGCTGACAGACGACACATTTATCTGGTTCCTGTTTTAAGAGGAAAAACTTTCAGTTTTAGTCCATTCAGTAAAATATTAGCTGTGGGTTTTAGCTTCAATCAGTTTCAGAAATGTGCCACCTATGCCTATAATTCTCTGTGTTGTAATTAGGAAAGAATGCTGGATTTTATCAAATGTTTTTCTGCAGCTATTGAGAGGATCATGTGGTCTTTATTTTTGCTTCTATTAATATGTTGGATAATGTTTATAGACTTGTGTATGTTAAACCAGCCTTGCATCTGTGGGATAAAACCTACTTGATCATGATGTATGACTTTTTTGATGATAAACTGTAATCTACTGGCTAAGATTTTGTTGATAAAGTTTGCATCTATATTAATTAATAAAATTGGTCTCAAATTCTCCTTTTTAGTTTGGTCTTTTCCTGGTTTTTGTATAAGGGTGATGTCTGCTTCATAGAACGGGTTGGAGAAAATTTCTTCCTCCTCAGTTTTTTGGAATAATTTCTGCAGTATGGAAACAAGCTCTTCATTGAAGGTTTGATAGAATTTTGGAGTGAAGCTATTTGGGCTAGGACTTTTTTTTTTTTTTTTTTTTTTTTGAAGCTTTTTTTTACTGTTTCTTTAATCTCAGTGCATGAAATTGGTCTATTCAGAAGCTGTATTTCTTCCTGGCTAGTTCTAGGAAGAGGGTGTGATTCAAAATATTGATCCATTTCCTTCACATTGTCAAATTTCTGGGCATAGAATTTCTGGTAGTATTCAGAGATGATCTATTGTATATCTGTGGCATCAGTTATTATTTCCCCTTTATTATTTCTGATTGAGGTTACTAGAGATTTTACTTTTCTATTTCCATTTAGTCTGGCCAAAGATTTATCTATTTTATTATTTTTTTCAAAAAACCAACTCCTTGTTTCATTAATTTTCTGAATGATTCTTTTGTTTTCAATTTTATTGATCTCTGATTTAATTTTGGAGATTTCTTTTCTTCTACTGAGCTTAGGCTTAAATTGTTCTTATTTTTCCAATTCCATAAGATAGCTTGTGAGTTTGTTGATGTGCTCTCTTTCTGTTTTTCGAATGTAGGCATCTAAAGTGATAAATTTTCCTCTCAGGACTGCTTTTGTTGTACCCCACAGATTTTGGTAGCTTGTGTCTTCAGTGTTGTTATGCTCAAGGAAGTTAGTTATTTCCTGTTTTATTTTTTCCTACACCCAAGTGTCATTCAACAGAAGGTTTTTTAATTTCCATGCTTTTGTGTGGAGTTGAAAGTTTTTGTTGGAGTTCCACCTTTAGTGCCCTGTAGTCTGAGAAGATACAAGGTAAAATTTCAATTTTCTTGATTCTTTTAAGGTTTTTTTTTTTGTGTGTGTGTGTGTGTGTGTGTCCTAGGATATGATCACTTTTGGAGAATGTTCCATGGGGCGATAAGGAGAATGTATATTCTTTGCCTTTGTGGTGGAGTTTTCTATATGCATCTATAAAGCCCAGTTGTTCTAGGGTCTCATTGAAATCTCCAACATCTTTATTTAATTTCTGTTTAGAGGATCTGT
Source organism: Loris lydekkerianus (assembly GCA_963574355.1). Classification (NCBI taxonomy): domain Eukaryota; kingdom Metazoa; phylum Chordata; class Mammalia; order Primates; family Lorisidae; genus Loris; species Loris lydekkerianus. Next base: position 12,104 of record CAUYPK010135288.1, read on the forward strand.
CAAGCTCTGTAAGAGGAGTGTTAATGTCCCCTGTTATTATGTTATTATAGGATATTATATTGCTCAGTGTGAGTAAGGTCTGTTTCAAAAATCTGAGAGCATTTAAATTGGGTGCATAAATATTTACATTTGAAACATCTTCTTGTTGTCTTTTTCCCTTAACCAAAATAAAGTGACCATTTTTGTCTTTTTTTACTTTAGTTGCTTTAAATCTACATGTATCTGAAAATAAGATTGCAACTCCTTTTTTTTTTATGAATTCCATTTGCCTGAAAAATTGTCTTTCAACCCTTAACTTGTAGTTTTTTGTGTTTTGAACCTAGTTGTTTTTACTGCAGACAGAAAATGAATGGCTTTTGTTTTTTTTAATCCAGTCAGCCAGTCTATGCCTCTTCAGTGGGGAATTCAAGCCAATAACATTTATTGAGACAACTGATAAGTATGGTTGCATTCTATTCATCTTATTTATTTTTTTTTTACTTGAATCCCTTTAATTAATTAATTTATTTATTTATTTTAATTAAATCATAGCTGTGTACATTGATATGATCATGGGGCATCATACACTAGTTTCACAGACTGGTTGACACGTTTATATCACATTGGTTACATAGCCTTCCTGGAAATTTCACAGTTATTGTGTTAAGACATTTACATTCCACATTTACTAAGTTTCATGTACACCATTGTAAGATGAACCACAAGTGTATTCTCACCAACTCCCCATCCTTCCACCCCCCTCCCTCCCCTCCCTGTCCCCCTTCCCCCTATTCCTAGGTTGCAAATGGGTTACAGCATTCATGTGAAAGCCCTAAATTAGTTTCATAGTAGGGGTGAGCACACTGGATACTTTTTCTTCCATTCTTGGGATACTTTACTAAGACGAATATGTTCCACCTCCATCCATGTAAACACAAAGGAGGTAAAGTCTCCATCTTTCTTTAAGGCTGCATAATATTCCATGGTAGGCATCATCTTATTTTTTGAGAGTCCATTGCTTAGTCTTATCTTTTGCATCAGTGTGGAAGTTAGGTTCTGTCCTTTAATTGCTGAGTTCTTACTTTGCTGTTGATCCATTGTCATGGTCAGTGTGTAGAACAGGTTGAAGTATTTTCTGTAGAGCTGGTCTTGTTGTGGCAAACTTACTCAGTGCTTGTGTATCCGTAAATGATTTGATTTCTCTGTCAATTTTAAAGCTTACCTTAGCAGAATATAGAATTTTGGGCTGGAAATTGTTCTGTTTAAGTAGATTAAAGGTAGATGACCAATGTCTTCTTGAAAGAAAAGTTGCATTAGAGAAGTCTACAGTCACCCTGATGGTTTTGCTCCCATAGGTCAACTGGTGCTTACTCCTGGAAGCTTGAAGAATCTTTTCTTTTGACTTGACTTTGGACAGGTTCATCACAATGTGTCATGGAGAAGCTCAGTTAGAGTTGAGGTGACCTGGGTTTCAATATCTCTCTCAAAGGAGTGTGTCAGAATCTTATGTAATATTTGTGAAATTTCTGGAAGGATGTTTGGAGAATACTTAGAGACCTAAAAATAGACCTGCC
>CAUYPK010135295.1:0-38364 GCA_963574355.1 Loris lydekkerianus
AGTAAAGCAAGCAGACAGCCCTCAGAATGGGAGAAAATATTTGCAGGTTATACCACTGATAAAGGTCTAATAACCAGAATCCACAGAGAACGCAAACGTATTAGCAAGAAAAGAACATGTGATCCCATCTTAGGATGGGCAAGGGACTTGAAGAGAAACTTCTCTAAAGAAGACAGATGCATAATCTACAAACACATGACAAAAAGCTTATCATCCTTAATCATCAGAGAAATGGAAATCAAAACTACTTTGAGATATCACCTAACCCCACTAAGAGTAGCCCACATAACAAAATCCCAAAACCAGAGATGTTGGCGTGGATGTGGAGGAAAGGGCACACTTCTACACTGACGGTGGGAATGCACACTAATACGTTCCTTCTGGAAGGATGTTTGGAGAATATTTAGAGACCTAAAAATAGACCTGCCAGTGGATCCTATAATTCCTTTACTAGGTCTATACCCAGAAGACCAAAAATCACAGTGTAACAAGGACATCTGTACCAGAATGTTTATGGCAGCCCAATTCATAATTGCTCAGTCATGGAAGAAGCCCAAGTGCCCATCGACCCACGAATGGACTAGCAAATTGTGGTACATGTATACCATGGAATATTATGCAGCCTTAAAGAAAGATGGAGACTTTATCTCTTTCATGTTTACATGAATGGAGCTGGAACATATTCTTCTTAGCAAAGTATCTCAGGAATGGAAGAAAAAGTTTCCAATGTACTCAGCCCTACTATGAAGCTAAATTATAGCTTTCACATGAAGGCTATAACCCAACTATAGCAGAAGACTATGGGGAAAGGGCCAAGAAAGGGGAAGGGAGGGGGGAGGTTTTGGTGGAGAGAGGGTAATGGGTGGGGCCACATCTATGGTGCATCTTAGAATGGGTACAGGTGAAACTTACTAAATGCAGAATAAAAATGCCTACATACAATAACTAAGAAAATGCCATGAAGGCTATGTTGAACAGTTTGATGAGATTATTTCAGATTGTATATGAAACCAGCACATTGTACCCCTTGATTGCACTAACGTACACAGCTATGATTTCTCAATAATAAATAAATAAATAAAATAATAAATTACTCTGCCTGTATGCCATATATGGAACAATAAAGCCTGAAAAAAAAAGAAAAAAAAAAAAGAGGGTGCATCTTGGAAGGGTGCAGGTGATGTTTACTAAGTGTAGAGTATAAGGTTTTGAACACGATAATTAAGAAAATGCCATGAAGGCTATGTTAACCAGTTTGGAAAAATATTTCAGACTGTATATGGAACCAGCACATTATACCTCATGATTGCATTATTGTACACAGCTATGATTTAATAAAAAAAAATAATAATAATTAAAAAAAAAGAACTGCTCTTATCTCGGACCCCCTGTTAGGTCCTGATTCACTTCTGATGGAGATTTTTGTCCAGTTTTTCTGCTGCTTTTTTAAAAAACACATGGATATCGATTATATTTTCCCAAGGCACCATTCCCCACCCCTCCCTAGCCACCTCCCCACCCTGCTGCAACTGGACTCTGCTGTAGGAGATGATACCCAGGAAGCAGCTGGGACCAGAGGGAATTCCTAGAGATGTGATTTGAAACCTTGCCCAGGGTCCTGAGGAGTCATCGACACAGGCACCTTCCTCCTGCTGTGCCGAGCCCTTGGCTCTCCCAGCCACGGCCCTGTGGGCATGAGGCGAGAGAGTCGGGTCTGCAGATACTGCCTTGTGTGTGCAACATGCTCTCTGTAATGGGAACCCACAAGCACTCCTCACACCCCCAGCAAGGGAAAGTGCTATATGTCCAGCAGCCCTCATGGCTGAGCTTGTGCCATGGGGCACTCAGGGAGGGTGAGCAGCACAGAGATGCTGGGGTCTCCCAGGGCTGCAGTGGACATCCTACAGCTTGGGAGGTGCAAAAAACACCTACAGATAAGAGGATAGATTTGAAAATTCTTTGCTTCTTTGTGCATAGATATTCCACAAAAATTATTAGTTGACTTGCTTGTGAGAAGGACCAGTCATCATGTGAAAGAAGGAGCTCACAAAGATCCTATGAGGAATTGGTCATTGCCATTTTTAAGGTCTTGAATGTTCTCTCTTTGGGAAAAAGATGAGTGCCTGCTAGCTCTACTCTGCAGATGGACCATTCCCAACCTTGTCACTAAGAGCACTCCTGAGCATCACAGACAATCCACAGCCCTGCCACTGAAAACACTCCAGAACATCATGGACAATCCCCAACCCTGTCACAGAGAACACTCCAGAGCATTGCAGACCATCCCTAACCCTGCCACGAAGAACACTCCTGAGCATCACAGACCATCCCCAACCCTCTCACTGAGAACACTCCTGAGCATCACAGACAATCCACAGCCCTGTCACTGAGGACACTCCTGAGCATCAATGACCATCCCCAACTCTGTTACCAAGAACACTCCTGAGCATCACGGAGCATCCCCAACCCTGTCACCAAGAACACTCCTGAGAATCATGGACCATCCCCAACCCTGTCACTGAGAACACTCCTGAGCATCACGGACCGTCCCCAACCCTGTCACTGAGAACACTCCAGAGCATCACGGACCATCCCCAACCCTGCCACGGAGAACCCTTCTGAAAATCAGGGACCATCCCCAACCCTGCCGCTGAGAACACTCCTGAGCATCACGGACCATCCCCATCCCCGTCACTAAGAACACTTCCGAGCACTGTGAATCCTTCCTACTCAGATGCTTTTTTCCTAAGACTGCTACAGTGCCAGGAAATGAGGCTAGAGTGGCCGGCAGTTCCTTGGAGAGGTTCTTCCTGGGAACAGCAGTTCCCCATCAGGAATGATGTGGGCGGAGAGGGTGTGGGAAGAGCAGAAACTGTGCCAACACTTCCAAACAGGGACTGACTCACCAGTCCCTGCCTCTTGCTGGCCCCCCTCTGAAGCTTGGCTCCTGGCCTCAGCCTCTGTCTCTGCCTCATGAGACCCTTGCTGTGTTCTGTGCTGTGTCCGCTGTCTCTTATAACGAGCGGGGCCTCTGCATGTGAAATATGATGAGGTCTTACCACTCAGAAGCCTGCATGTTGGGCTGTGCTGGCTCATGGGCCCTCTTCTCTTCCCTCTCTGTCCCTGCATCTAGGGCCCTCCCCCTGCTCTCTCCTTTCCTTCTACCTGTGACTCCTCATTCATTCAGTGAATGTCTGAGGGAGGCTCTCTCTGTGGTGGCGCTGTGTAGAGCCGTGCTCATTGGCCAGTGAGTCCCATACAGGGGACCCAGGACCTCTGTCTTTCCCCACCCTTTATCTAAAGTTCATGTTTTTATAAGTTCATTATACCCACAAAGAGGACTTCAGAGGGCATCTCAGCTTTATTTCATGCCTAACTTTCACTCTGCCTCTCTAAATGCTTAGCAGAGAGGCTGGTGCCCAGGACACATTTGCACAACAGTGCTGAAAATGAATGAGTGAAAACACAGCAACAGCAGCTGCTGGTTTGGAGCACAGACGCTGTGCCAGTCATTTCAGACATTTCCATGGGCAAGCCTCTTTTTATCCTGGGACCCACATGATGGCCTCATTAGACCATCCAGGGGGTCCAGAGGCCCAGCTCATTGCTTCCCAGACCAAGTCCTCGGAGCCCCCAGGCCACTTTTGGGACCACAGCTCCTGTACCATACGGCTGCATAAGATTCTCCCACCAGGCCAAAGGCTTGGGTTCTGAGGGGCAAAAAACACACACATGCACACACACAGACACACACAGATGTATAGACATGTACAGACATACACACACAACAGATATAAACATACACAGGCATGCATGCACGCACATAGACACACGTACACAGCCAACAAAATCCAGCCCTTGGCCTGCACCCTGCAAAACCTATGTCTCTGTGTAAATCTAATAACCTGACAAAGCCTCTCCCCAGCACCCCTGCCTGCTGGCCAGAGTGCTGAGGCCCTGCTGAGCACCAGTCTGGGAGTGGCCTGGAAGGAGAGGAGGTGCAGTTTATAGCTCATGGGCCAGAGGGTCGCCAGAGATAATTTGGGGACAAGGAGATTAGACCCATTTGAACTTAGATAAAACTCCAGTCCTGGGTCCCTGTTCCACGCCATCAAGGCAGTTGAAAGGCCATGGTGGTGCCTAGCAGGGTTACACTTTAACCCGCCACCAGAGATAAGGGCTGGTGAGCTTATCCCACAGCTCGTGAGCTCCCAGAGGCTAACGGACGCTGCAGTCACATCAGCAGGCGTTTACATGGGGCCTCTTGGGAAACTCATTTCCTGATTCTGCTCCAGGACCCTCACCAGCAGTATTTATTCTTGTTACTTCAGGAAAGCTAGAATGAACTTAGAAACACAGCACTGTGTCAGCCTGCAGCTCCAATTTACTAAAGAGGGCCCCAGGGCCATTCTTCACATGGGCATCTGTGATTTCTCTGCAATTCTTTACAGAACAAGAAGGGGCTAAAAGTGGCTGGGCTTGACCTTTAAAGGCCCAGTGTTCCCAGGACCAAGCATCCCACCAGCCTTGGGAGGAGTGCAGAGTGGGATGGGATCCCTTTCTGTTCTCTTTCAAGGATACCGTGTGGACAAGCTGGTGACTGCAGACTCAGTGCGGAGGCACCAAGGAGCAGACCTGAAGCACTGGTTTGGGAGGGGTGAAGTCAGTGGCACAACTGACCCTCCATGGAGCCCTTGCCCTGGAAAGAGGCAGGACACGGTCAGTGCTTCCTACTCCCAGGTACTGTGCCCTGTGGGGAGGGGAGGCCCTGGGGACTGTCAGGGAGCTGTGCTCTGAGCTCCAGGCTGAGAGGTGGGCTGGGGAGCTGGGCGCCTGGGTTCACATTCTGATTTTGCTAATTATTAGCTTGAGACCTCAGCAAACACCCCATGCCTCAGTTTCCCCATGTGTAAAAGGGGCTAATTAGAGGTTGGAGTGAATTCATCCCCATGGAACACTTGACTAGTGCCCAGTCCAAACGGTACCAATGATTGTCATCATTTCCATCTGAGTGTCAAACCCATCCTCTACTCCCCATGCCTTTTTCAGCCTTGTATTTGGCCTCCATCTGTCTTGCTTAGACTACTGCAACACTTCCACAAACATCTGGTGATGAATACATCCTGTAGGGCCCTTGCTTTTGTGACAAGGCTCCACCTTCCTTGGCCGGCAGAGCCCACCCCTCCCTGAGTCTCTCCTCAGCAGCTCCCGGGTGGCCTGCTTTCCCCTGACCCCCAAAGAGCCTTCACTTGCCACCGGGCAGCCAACTCTCACCCACAGAGGGCCCCCAATGCAGGGCAGGACCTGAGCTCTTGAGGGCAAGGGGGCATCTGGTATGTGCACCACCACCCTCCCAGGCCTGGTGCTTGGCTGATGGGCTGAGTCCAGTCCTCCCTGCGACTGGCATGTGGCCTCCAGGACAGCTGGCCCTCCTGGCCCCAAGCCCACCTGCTCTGATCTGCTTCACTTCCCACTGCACTGGCAGCTCTGTACCACCAGCAAATTTTGGGAGATAAGAAATTTGGTCTTATTTTCATATGTATTTTGCCTGATGTTTAACACTGGCAGCAGATACACCTCAAGAAATACTGACTGAAATATCTACAGATTGATGAACATGCTTTAATAGTACCACAACTTTTGGCTTTCATTTAGGCTATGTAAGTTTAACTGTAATCCTTTGTCAAATTTGCCAGAATAAATAAAAATTCAAATACTGAGAAGACATCTGGTAGCTGAATCAGTAGTCTGGGGCCTACCTACTGTCTTCTCGCCCCGGTGAGCATAAGGCCATGCTTTAACCGGCCTGCAGGCATCCTAACCTGGATCAGATGGACCGGCTGGGCTGAGGGAACAGACCCAGGCAGGGAGGTGGCCCTGCGGCCTGGCTGGAGGTTGCACATTGGAAGCTGCAGGGAAGAAGCAGCTCTCATCTCCATGACTGCCTAGCTGGATGAAGGGACAGTGGCTGCTTCTTCAGCTCTTCATCTAGTGTGATTTTCATTCTCCCACACCCTACACCTCCCCCTGAGGTGAGCATGTCCTGAATCATGAATGTGGGCTTCCCAATGCAGCCTTGCTCCAGCACAGTGAGATCCCCTCCCATGCCCCTCTCTGAGCCAGGCAGCCCAGCTTCCACTCCCCAGGGAGGGTCTCTTCCATGCACTCCTTGAATTTGGACCAAACGAAATACCCCAAGTTCTTGACAAAGAGATCCTTTGGATTTCTTGATGTTTACCCTTACTAAGTTTTATCTCATAGACTGAACTAGCTGTGAACTATGGTTAGTTTCCTCCTGAGAACCCACCAGCTGTCAGCCTGGCTCCCCCAGAGGGGCTTGAGGGTTGCACACCGCCGGTGTTTAATGCACTGCAGAACTAAGTCAACATCCATCTGAAGACCCAGTGCCAAGGATGCTCTGTTGTGCAAACATTTGGGGAGCATGTCAGAGGAGGCAGAATCTGAGGAGAGGGCTCTCTAGGGAGGAGGGGTGCGCCCAAACCACGGTGCTCCCGGGAATGTGGACTGGAATGCTGTGGGACTTTACTCTGCTGTGGGATAGCTCGGGATCTCCCCACTGGTGTATGCACCCAGGAAGGGTAAACAGACTTTCTTAAGCGATGAACACACTTCCTACAAGTAACAGCTGTCCATGGGTGGGCGCACCGACCTTTAGGAGACTGGGACTCTTTCTGGCTGATGAATAGCTGCATCTCCACAACCCCCAAGACCAAGCTTTCTGCAGAGAACAGGGTCCCTGTTCACTACCGAGGGCGAGGCAGAGGGACTGTCTCAGAGTTATCAATCCCACCTAGACTCTTCCCAGGCTACCTCTGCTCTCTTTTTATTTTCCTTTTTCCTTGTCCCAGTTGATATAATTTCATTTATCCTCTTAGCAGTTTAGAACAGTGAGCTTGCACAGTTGTGGGCCAGCTCTCCTGTCAGTGTTGAGACAACTGTGCAAGACAGTACGGGTCCTTGTGGATATTTAAAGGTCAATAAATCCTTCTTTGAAAATGCTAGTTTACCTTCTGGTTAGCCACTAAGTGTTTCTGGATAGTTTCACTTCAAATTTTATAAAGAAAATTGTTTAAGACCCAGATAAATTATAAGTAACGAGAACAAATTCCTATCTTTATAACTTGGGAAGCCATACTTTTGTTTTCCTCCAGGGATAGATACAGTGGAATAAGGTTTCTCTTACAAATTACAGAGCAAATCAAGCTGAGACAAAGAGTTAAATGCCCGTGATGTGAAAGAACTTCAAAATAAAACAGTGTAAATCACAAGCTGAGAAACTATGAGTAAATATGTACAGAATGCTATCTTGGAAAACTGCAGGCCCTGGAAACACCAGCTCAGGTGGGCCCGGCACCAGGCTGAGCTCTTCTCTGTAGCAGACACTATTACATTGAGGTTTTTGTTTTTTCACTATGCTTTGTAGAAGGCTGATGTTAGGGGTCAAACGGAGACACCAATACTGGGGCAGATCTGAAGGTAGGATCAAAGGAGAGAGGGGAAAGTTCGCGACAGCAAAATGGAGGGCCCGTGGACATGTCAGGGCAGGAGGAGCTGCTCTGAGAGGTGGGAGTTGATGTCAATCTAGATAAAGACAACGGTCCGATTAGGTTTCAGTCACTCTCCAACCTAGTTCAACAAAGCAGAAAAAAAACAAGAGGAGAGAAACATTTAATGAGCTGCAGACTGTACTGGAACCTGAGCAGGCCCCTGTGGAGGCTGAGGGGACTCGTGGTCACCACCAGAAAAAGCATCCCTGGGGCCAGACACACACACAGCAGGTGACTGCAGGACAAGGTGTGAGTCTGCAGTCCACTGGCGACCTGGCCCTGCTGTGTGGGGCAAAATCCACTGAGGCCACGTGGCCCTTGGGAAAACAGAATCACATGAGCGGTTCACAGGGACGGCAGGACACCCTCTACCACAGGAAGGAGCTGGGAGTTACCAGGAGATAACAGCTGCTGAGTCTCTGTGCTGTGCAGATGAGCGGGGCATGGGGAGGCTGGCAGGGCCACCCTGCGGGGTCAGGCAGGTGGGGTGGGTACAAACACCAGTGCCATAAACAGATCAGATCTTCCCAGGAACAACACTAATGACTAGACAAGGCAGAGGACTGCCTGGGGTGGGGATAGGGGGTGAAGCTGGACCTCCTGTCTTAGATAACCAGGAGGAAAGCTGAGTGAGTTCTGGGCTCAGGAGTCAGGACATGAGCGGATCTTCGTATGTGGAAACACACCCTGGTCTGATCTCCTGCCCCAGAGGCTGAGCAGTGCCTGCAAAGATCAGGTGGTGACTGGATTTGGAAATAGGGTTTTTCAAATCTAGTTAGTTAAAAATCATCCTGGATGTAAGGTGGCCCTCCATGCGTGAATGAGATCTTCACACTGTCTTGAGTGTGTGTGTGTTTGTGGAGGGAGTGTGGTGCTGCGCACTCACTGTAGAGTGAACAAATCAAACACGTCCTTCATCTCACATACTAGTTCTTGGCGATGAAAATATTTAAAATTGACTCTCTTATGGACTTTCAAGTTCAGTAACTGTTATCTTTATAAGAGAAAGGAGAAGAGTATGTGGCCGCTGAGACGCAGGGAAGGAGGCCACGGAGGACGGAGCAGCACAGAGCAGCACAGAGCACAGACCAGCACGAGGCAGCCACAAGCCAAGGCTGCTGGGGCTACCGGAGCCAGGAGCTGCAGAAGGCTCTTCCTCAAAAGCTTCCAGGGAGCACGGCCTTTCAGATATCTTGATTTTGGATGCCTTGTCTCCAAATCTTTGAGAAGATAAATTTCTGTTGTGTTTAGCTGCCACATTGTTGGTAATCTGCTGTGGCAGCTCCAGGGAACTGATAAGGTCACACATAGAAATAGCAAAGACAACACAGCATCGGAAGCACACAGCCCCCCCCAGGCCTGTCTCTGGCAATGGTGACTCAAGTCCTCTATCCAGTGACTGGGTTTTGAGCATGAGAATAGGGAAGACAGTTGGTGGTCTGTGGGGGTCAGGGCAGGAGGAGCGCCCCCACGTCCTGGCTACAGGAGTCTGCGACGGCGGCTGGGAAGCCAATAACCAGGCCGCGTAGGGGTGACCAGGGTCGTGCAAGCTGTGCTTCGGCCCATAATCCTGGGGGTGTCCTGAGAGCTCACCCCAGGGTGAGGGAGGAGGGAGCCTGACCCCTGTTCTCAGCACAAGCCTGGGCAGCCCCATGTCCAGGTCTGCATGTGTCTTTTGTTACCTACATCTGCCCAGAGTTGGGGGGCAAGTTCAGGGCCTTCTACAAGTGATAGGGCAGGTCTGACGGCCACCACTGACCAAGACTGGTGGGAGCACTGAGAGATTCCCCAGGCCTAGTGGCCCAACTGCTGCGTCCCTGGTCCCTGACACATCCCTTGACATTCTGCCCCACTGTCTATGGAGTGTGAGGGGCCATGGCCTTTGCTCAGAGACAGGGACTACCTGTAAATTCTTTATGTGCAGTGAATGAAATGTATACCTGTCATCAGAAAAAAGGTAAGACTTAACAAGTTGGGTGCAAAAACTGACCCAGGGCTGGGGTGGAGATGGGAGAGGTTTAAGATGAAGAGTCGCCCTATGGAGCCCTCATTGCTCTGTCCCAGGCCTCCGTACACAGGTGGGGCCACCTGGCCACTGTCTGCTCTCTCAGCCCCTCCCTGGCCCTGGAGCCAGCCTGTGTGCAGGGACATCTGAGGAACCACAGCTCAGCAGCTGCAGCACCCCTTCCTGGACTCAGCCTCCTCTCTCCTGCTCCCCAGCCCTCCTCCTGTGCACCTGCTCTGCCCACGAGGCCACTGTCACCCTCATCCTTCTGGCCTAAGCCTGGTTCGACTGCTGTTGTATCCAGTCCTGGTTGGGAAAAAGCCACTCTCTTTCTCTACTACACGTCACCACAGTAGTCACCAAAAAGGACTCCAGCAAAGTAAGAACATGAGCATGAAACCATCCTGACATTCAATAAAGAGAAAACTGTTCAAATGCAGCTGATGTGCAAGTGGGACGAGCACTGACTGGTGCACATGGTCAATTTTATTCCAAACGAGGAACAGCGCGTGTGTGCGCGCGCGCGCACACACACACACACACCCTCTCTGCAGATGCTCAGTGGTCCCAGGAGGGAGGCTGCCTGGCCAGCTGGTCTCCTTACTTCCCCTTGCTGATTCTCTTCGGGAGATCTCAACAAGGACCGCATCGTAAGGCGGGGACGAGGATGTGGCCTAGGCTGAAGCCCTTCCTGTCCTGAGCTGCCTGCCCTGCGCCACTGTTTACCTTTGCGATCTGCACACACCAGTTGAGCAGGTGCTGGGAGCCAATGTTGTCTTTGTGCTCCCGGACGTAGTCGAGGAGGCAGCCAAACGGCATGAGCTGCGTGATGAGCTGCACGGTGGAGGTCAGGCAGATGCCCAGCAGGCGACACACATGGGGGTTGTCCACGCTGGCCATCACGTAGGCCTCCTGCACAAGAGGGAGAGGGGTGTCAGCGAGGCCACCCACGGGCCCACTCCAGGCAGGATGGCACAGACAGGATTTGGAGTTTGAAAATATGAGCTTATGCAGGAAAAGCTGGCCCACAAAAGCCCTGGCAGCAGGAACATTTACGCAGGGCTGTGAGGTGCCAAGACACGTGTGGGAGATGGCACCTCCTGGGTCCACCGGGGACTCCACGAGTCAGGGACCCACGGCAGGGCTCATCCGGGGAGAATGTGAATGAGAGGGGGCCTCTGAGTTTGGAAACTGGTGGTGTCTGTGTTAGGAAGCCTTCAGGTTCAAGATGCTGCAGTTTGAACTTGGTTGGGGCTGCAGCAAGCCATATTTGGGCCCTGGAAGATGACCCGCCTGCTTAGGGCACTGTGGTGCCCTGGAGGAAAACTTCCTTTCTTCACCGAGCAGACTTGGCCCAGACCACGCCGTGGTGATCCTGTCTGGGTGGGAAGCTGCCCACAGCCCCTACGTAAGGGCAGCCACAGGAGCTCTGGCTCTGGACCTGCAGAGCACCACCAAGCCCACAGGGACTGCTGATGCTGGCTGCCAGGACTGTGTTGAAGGGAAGGGTCTGTCTGTGGTCAGCCTCCCACACCCCCACCCCCACCCCCACCCCTCCAATGGGAAAATACAAATACCCCTCCCCCACTGATGCAGGCTGGCTGCCAAGGCAGGAGCCTTTGTTTCACAGATCTGTAAATATAAACTGTATGCTAACCCTTCTGCTATTCTTGGACTGAGGAAACTAAATTTATTTGCAATCATGTACACAATGGGGCCTCTATTCTGCCTGACTGAGAATTAGGAAGCCCTCAATTTCCACTCATAAATTCTCTTTCCTTTACACATACAATGGTGGTGACTTTTTATTCAGATGTGAAGAAGGCCATAGACACTGTAAGAGAGTAAGTACAGAAGGATCCTTTTACATCTCAACAACACCTGTTTTTTGTTGTTGTTTGTTTTTCTGGGACAGGGTCTCTCTTTGTCACCCAGACTAGAGTGCCATGGCATCACCATAGCTCACAGCAACTTCAAACTCCTGTGCTTAAGATCCTCCTGCCCTAGCCTCTTGAGTAGCTGGGACTACAAGCGCCCACTATCACACCTGGGTACTTTCTTTATTTTTAGTACAGAGGGTTCAAGCTGGTCTCGAACTCTTGACCTCAAGCAAATCACCTGCTTCTGCCTCCCAGCGTGCCAGGGTTATAGGCAAGAACCCCCCCTGCCTGGCCTATGCCTGCATTTCGAGTGTGAACTTAAGCAAGTTAAGTTTTTCTTTGTAGACGTGAACTGGTCCTGGGTCAGAGGAAGGCTGCAGAGTCAGAGTGACACTCTGGGAGGCCCAGGTATTGTTGTGGGCAGCTGGCTGGGAGGCAGGCTGGAAAAAGCAGTCAGGTGGTAGGGTACACAGATAGTCATTCCAGGGTATCTGTGCAAAACAGTCCCAGGATTTCCTCGGACACCGAAGTCTACTGATGTCAAATGGCATTTTGTTCGCAGATAGTCTATGCATATAGTCTAAGAGTGTCCTGTACATTCTAAGTCATCTTGAGATGACCCACAAATACCTACAAATGTTATAGAATAGTTGTTATACTGTATTATTTAGGAAATAATGACAAAAAAAAAGAAGTCTGTCTATGTTCAGTACAGATACAAATGCTTTTTCCAGGTATTTTTGATCCTCAGTTGACTATAGATATGGAGGAGCCACTGTAAATATTTCTTTTTTTTATGGTTAAAAAAATTTGGGTTTTATTGTTTTTGCTAAACAATACTTTAAAAAATTTCATTTTGAAGGCAGGGCTTGAATTATTTAATTTTGATCCATTTATTTAATTAAAAAAAAAAAAAGGAAGAGGAAAGAGAACATGGCCAAAAAAATAGTTAACCCCAACCTAACCCCAAAGCTCTAGCCAGTCACATGAGCACCACCCATATCCCACTCTGTGCCTGATAATCAGACGTGGCGTACTCTGCCCCATGAGACCGCCTGAGGGCACAGGGGCAGTGGATGACAGTGTTAGCTCTCAGCAGGTTCGTCAAACCAGGCAAAGAGGTGGGTTAAAGTCCAGAAATTCTTTCTAGGTTTTCTGCCCAATGGCTGAGCAAATAAAAACTGGCATAAGCTTGTAAAATTATAGGGAGGTGGAAGTGGGGCATAAGAGCAGAAGAGAAACTGTAGGTTGCCCAAGCTTCTTCCTGGGCTAGTGGCTCTGGATAGATTTAAAGAGAAGTCTGGGTAGATGGACTCCAAGTTTCCTATAAAAGAAAAGCATCCCTCAAGGAGGAAGAGCTGAGGTGTGCCATGCAAAAAAAAGCTCTCCCTGCAGAGGCACAGGAGGAAGGGCAGCTGACTCTCCCATTTGGAGAGAATGGTAAGGAGATTCCTTCTAGTACCATGTAGTAAGACAAAAGGCAGAGGGTGAATCCTGAGGTTTGGGCCAAATGGGACACTGATGCACACACGAAGACTAAAAGCCATCAGGAGCCCTCAAAGCCAAATCCCATCTGCATACACTGGCTCCACACAGTGCTGCAGGAGATTCTTGCTGTGAACGGAGCTAAGCTAGTTGCCTGGCTATGGGTGGTGGGAAGGGCAATACATTTTTATTTTCAGAGGGATGAGGTGGGAAGAGCAGCTATGATCTAGTAAAAAGAGACCTGCAAGACGAAGAAAATACTTAGAGAACATTTTAATATACATTTTCATATATATATCTAAAGTTAAGACAAATAAAACTAATTTAAGCCATGCCCTGTGTAAAAAAAAAAAAAAAAAGGAAAAAAGGAAAATAAAAGAAAAAAATTAAAGTGAGACCTATGTCTGCTGCTCTGGTCTCAATTTAAGAATCACAGTCAGTTTGTTACTTTCAGTTTAGAAGAAAAGATGTGAAAGTTTGTTTCACTCACTCAGAAGGCAAGTGTAGCCACTTATAAAAACAGGATGGCAGGAACAGACTAGGAAAGGAAAGTCAGAAGTGCAAGGGCAGAGTGGGAAAGAAATTTTCAAAAATAAAACTAACAAGGTGACTGCTCCAGAAGTGGGCTGTGAAAAGGACATGGTGGACTGAAGTCAAGTAATGATTCAACTTTTAAATTAGTCTCTTATTCTTTTTTTGTTGGGTGTTTTGTTCGTTCAAGTCTAAGATTTGGAAATGCTAACCCTTTGTTAACAAGAACCAACAGGACATGTAGGGTCCCTTCCCTCCTCTGGCCTGCCTCGCTGAAGCCACCACCGCCTCCTTGGCTGGACGCTGGAAGAGTCCTCCACGTAAGTGGACTCAGGATGACAGGGCAGCCTCCTTCTGTGTTTGCTGGGCTTGTGAACGATGTGGTATCTTTTGGCTTTCCACATCTCTAAAATGTTTTTCAACTATTTTGTGTACATGGCTCAGTGCACTCCCCTCTTTGCCTTTACAGTTTTCCACTAGATATGGGGGTGTAATAACAACTTCTTCCATGACTACGTTGTTTTTTTCTAGCCATTCAGTCATTAATGGTCTTGTGAAAGGTCTGGAAGAGCTGCTGGCCCTCCTGGGAGACACCAGCACTGACTGCACAGGCCTGGCTCAGCTTCTCCCCTTTCTCCCTCTGCTTTCCTGGCAAGCTTACTAACATTGAGTGAAGCTAGGGCAGGAGGCGTTTCTGTTCGGTCATTATTATTTCCACTTCTGAAACATACTGTAAGTTTATAAGCAGGATGTCTGTGTGATTGGGCTTTCCAATGAAAGAGGGACATTTTAAAGCCAGCATTTTGGACTGGTAGTCGAAGGCTACCACCTCACCCTGCAGCCGCTGCTCCTAGCACGGCTGCCAACGCTGAAGTAGTCACCCAGAGGAGACGCTATCTTGGGAGAGCAGCTGTGGCCAGTGGCCATGGCCGCGGCAGTGTCAGCGGGCGAAAGCCCACTGTAAATATTTCTTAAAACACAAGGATGCTCACACCACCTTCCTTGACCCAGATCCTGCCTGCCCTCCCTTACAGGCCTCTGGTGCTCTGGCTCTGCTCCCTCCTTGCTTTCCCTGAGCTCCTCCTCTTAAGGGAGTCTGGGGAGCTGCAGCTTCTCTTGCAGGGCAGCTGCCCCAGCCTCCTCTGCTGAAGCACAGACCCAGGCATGTGACTGCCCCCATACACACCCCCTCCTCACTGACCTCATGCAGAATCAAAGATTCAAAGGAAATCTCAGTCCATACCACTTCCATTAAAAAACAAACAAACAAACAAACAAAAACTATAGCTTTAAATGCACAGTGTTTAGGCTATTTTTACAGAGAGTACAAAGTTTTTCCCTTTTCTCTTATAAACCTAGTATCATTACACTGAAGAGCAGTGGTGTTTAGTACCTGCGAACTCGGTAGACATGAAAAACATTCTTCATCTCAGAAAAGAGCTTGTTATAAAAAGTCAGAACTGGACAGAGCCAGAAAGTGCATTTGTCTGAGGACACTATCGCCACGAAAGAAAATCAAGGCCCAGCAGGGGCATGGCCAACCCGAGGCCTCACTTGTCAGACTCAGGACCTCCCGAGCCCTGCACTGGCCTCTGCTGTGCTCCAGCAGGCTGTGTGCTCTGGGGAACACAGCTCTCCTTGAGAGCTGCAGACACTGGCTCACGGCACACACACAATGTGGTCGGCATTTCCTCTTCGTTGCCCACACTAAATTTAAACTGGAAGGTCTGTGGAAAAACTAATAAGCCATGTGATTGCCAGAAAAGCACAGTTCACATCTTTCCCCCTTCTGGGAAGCTGTACAATCATAACATGGAAGAAATCCTCTGGCTGCTCTTATTTTCCCAAGATCTGGTTGAGATTTGGAGACATATTGTATTCATTTGTGAGGGAAGAAGAATCTGCATGCAGGAGCAAAGTAAGCAGCCCTCCCCGGAGGGGCTGACCTGGCACGGGTGGGCAGGAGTGGGAGCAGGGGTGTGGGTGTCAGGCCACACAGAGCCTGGAGCTCTCCCGCCACCCCTGCTGAAATCCGATAGACCCACAGGATCCTCCTCCTGCCCACCCGCAGGCACAGGGGAGCAATGTTTTGTCCTGTGTGTGCAGAAGTTAAAGTAAGCTTTGTTCAGAGCCGTTTATCTTAAAGCCATAAGGTGTATGGTGACCTACAGCAGCAGCCTGGTGTCCCCAGTGATCCAAACAGGCCCTGGGCAGCGTAGAGCTCACTGTCTCCCAGCAGCAGTGTCCCTGCGGCCTTGGTGACCTTGAAGAGTGGCGATATTTTATCCTAATTGTAACATGACTTTTGATCTTTCCCTTCTTTCTTGTCTTCCTCATCTGTGAACTATTTCATGTTGTGAATTGGGGAAAAGAATGCCACTAGATTTTAAGCTCCTTAAGGAAGGGCAGTGTACCCTATGTTGGTAAACTTGGCCAGCCTGGTGCAGGGCGGGACAGTGGGTGAGCTCTCCAGGAGTGCTGGAATATTTCAGAGCGTGCTAGGCCTGTCCTGTCAGGGGACAGGGGCCTGACGTGTCATCTCCCTCACTGCTGACATTGGCTGGGCTTCCCTTCAGCCTTGTCCCAGGCTCTCCACCCCCACTGAAGGTAGCAGCCCAGGCCCTATATTAGAGAAGACCAAAGAGGGCCCGGGAGAAGCAGCATGGGAAGGAAATAAATTAAGGGAGGGAGGGAGGGTCAGGAGGGGGAGAAGCAGCAAGAGGAGGCTCCCGCCACGTAGACCCCAGGCTGTGCTTTCTGTCCTCGGCCTCCTCCACCTCCTGTCCCCTCACCCATCCACGAAGCCACCTTTCCTGCCTCCAATTAAGAGATACTGGGGACAGGAAGGAGTTTTCAGCAAAAACTACTTTCCCCAGAGCAGGCTGTCCTCTTAGCACTCTTCCCAAACTGTCTGATTCTGCATGATCAACACTGGTAAAATTCAACATTATTTTGTGTAATTTATTATGTTGTTTCAAATGAGCAAAAAATGAATTACAGAGGCAAATTCTGTGCCAAGATTTTCTTTTTAACAGTACATGTGAAGGGAGTTTGAGGTTTTAAGTGAGAAGACTTCATGAACCGTTTACCTACCTGTTGATAGGACTTGACAGTCCTAATTAGCCATTACCATGAAAGTCAATTTCAGCTATAAGCATATCATCAGCCTTAGGTTTTCTACTGCACTGTTTTAACACATAATCCTTCATTTAGAAGTGTACCGATGTGAGATTTCCCCTCTCGTAAATGGAGGGAAGCTGCTCAGAGAAAAATGAACTGTGGAGTTTT
Organism: Loris lydekkerianus; assembly: GCA_963574355.1. Classification (NCBI taxonomy): domain Eukaryota; kingdom Metazoa; phylum Chordata; class Mammalia; order Primates; family Lorisidae; genus Loris; species Loris lydekkerianus. The sequence continues at coordinate 16,758 of CAUYPK010135295.1, forward strand.
GCCACTGAAAAATTGTGTCTATTCACATTTTTTAGAGGCCCATGTTTTTGTTTTCTATTTTTTTAATCTGGCTTTTGTTTTTCTAGGCTATAAGATCAAATAATTCTCTAGATTTTTGAGGTAATAAACGCAGCCGTTTTCCCTTTGTCCTGATTCTGTGCCCTCGCACACTGCCCAGGCCCCTCCTCCCCTTTCACATGCTCTGTCTTAGCTTCCCGAGACCGTCAGCGAGCCCAGGCCTCAGCTGGGTTGGACTCTGTCAGACCCCGGCCGGCCTCTTCCCCAGAGGGTGCCATCCACTTGGGGCCAGGGTCGGTCCAACAGAAGTTCAATGAACAGTAATCTTGTGGAAATTTGAGGGACTTATTCTATAAAGGAGCAATCAGCAGACCTGGAGAATGATGTTTAAATTGTTTTGGCGTAAAGTGCAGAGGTGCACTTCCTGTTCAACAGTGATGCCCAGTTGAACTTCATACAAGGGGCATCTTTATTTGAGGAACCTTTAAACAAAGGCATTTCAAAGATCAGGCACCTTAGCAGAGCAAAGCGAACATGAGCTTTGGGGTCTGAAACTACAATGGGCTTGATTCCTACTCTAGGAAGCTCAGCAAGTGTCCTTATGTCCCCATTTTTTCACCCCAAATCACTGAGCATAACGTGCGCTTAGTCTCATCATAAGCACGCTACTGTGTGGGGAAGAAGCTGGCGTCAAGCTCTCCTCCCTGCCCAGGATCTGTGTGTCTCTGGGGACAGACAGTGGAGAGGGAGTCTGGTCTGGAAGAGAAGGGCGTCACACCAACTACGGCCAGGTGGGAAAAGGCATGGCAGGTGCACAAGCAGCAAGTGTTGGGGAGAAGCCGAGGCAGCTCGGCCCTGCCAGGCCTCCAGGAGCAGTGGAGACAGCATGGCCCCACCAGGCCCCCAAGAGCGGCTGAGGCAGCACGGCCCCGCCAGGCCCCCAAGAGTGGCTGAGGCAGCATGGCCCTGCCAGCCCTCCAGGAGCAGTGGAGACAACATGGCCCTGCCAGGCCCCCAAGAGTGGCCAAGGCTGCTCAGCCCTGCCAGCCCCCTAGGAGGCACTTGTGGTGTCCCAGGCCCGTGGACAAGTACAGAACAAAGCATACTCACATCGAGAATTTCCTTGTTGGCTTTTGGGGATGTTGCTTCTCGCAATTCCTTGATAGCCACGGGGATTTTAACTTTTTCTCCTTCTGGGATCCAGAGTCCCTGTGACAGAAAGAGGGAAGACATGAACCGGCAGCTGTCAGTCTCAGGAGGGACGGGGACTGCAGCTCTGCACTCTGGGGTCGCTGTGCCCAGGCCACAGTGTCTCAGTGTCCCCTCAGCGAGAAGGCTCCACGAGTCGGGGTAATACTCGGATTCAAATGCCCTTGCTCCTGCCAGTTACACAGCCAGAGTGCGCCACTTTATCTAGAATTTTAAGACACTGGGCCTGGCCTAACTGAGTCTAGACTATATAGAGAGGATCTGGGAAAAAACAGGTTAAGAGGAGGCTTTTGAGACATGGCTTTATGCTGATGCTGTGACATCGCCCTCCTGTCCCCAGCCCTGGGTCAAAGTCAGTGACACCCCCTTAAGATGCCTCTCATCTGTGTGCAGGTCCCACAGGGCCACTTTTTTGTCACTCTGGCTAGAAAGGAAAGCTTTGGAAAAATGTGAGAATTTCCCAAACCCTCAGTGAAACAAAGGGCACATGACAAGGATGTGTGTGGGACCTACCTTATACACGGTGCCGAAGGCACCAGAGCCCAGAACCTTAATCTTCTTGAACTCAGTTTCCTTTAAGATCCGCAGGAGAGCCTGGTTGGGGGCTTCCCCACTGGGTGTGAGGGGCTCCACGAGCTGGGGAAACAAGGAAGCAGAGAATCTGGCTCAGTGCCCGGCACAGGGGCCACGGGGCCAGGGCAGCCATGCGCAGCAGGGCCCGGTCTGTGCTGGCGACTCGGGACATAGCCCTGGCACGTGCACTCATCAGGGGGTGCACACCTCCTCTGACAAACTTCAGAGGGAGCAGAGACAGGAAGCCCACACAGCTGCTCTTTAAAGAGTGGCCTGGTGGCTCAGCACCAACAGCTCATTGAGTAGGACGCCAGCCACATACACCAAGGCTGGTGGGTTCGAGCGTGGCCCAGGACTGCTAAACAACAATGACAACTGCAACAAAAAATAGCCGGGTGTTGTGGTGTGCGCCTGTAGTCCCAGCTTCTCCGGAGGCTGAGGCAAGAGAATTGCTTAAGCCCAAGAGTTTGAGGTTGCACTACTGAGGGCGACATAGTAAGACTCTGTCTCAAAAGAAAAAAGAAAAAAAGAGGGGCCTGGTTTCAACAAGTGCAGCTTCTCTTTCTGTGTCTGTGCCAGCCAGCTAGGCTGAAAACTCTGCTAAGGGAAATTTTTCTGCATGTGGTATCTGTAGAGGTCCCTTATGCTTGAGTTTGCTGGGTCCCTCTTCCTAGGAACAATGGGCCCCCACAGAGGGCTGGGCACAGGCAGCATCCAGAATGACACAAGCCACGTGTGTAGACAGTAGGTTTCCAGAGTAATGATTGTCATCTGACTCTGAGGCTCGCCCTGCACACCTGGGAGCCCACCCTCATGCCCATGAAGGGTGGGGTGTGTGGGGCTCCAGGAGGATTTTGTAGGGCTGAGCTAAGAAACGTTCCACTTTGCTGGGTGGTATGAAAATATAACTGTCTGGGTATAATTGGAATTCAGAGAATTTCTGTTTTTTCCATCACAACAAATAGTGTATAATAAAGTGAGTGTGTATCTAAGATACACGAATGTCCCTGCTGGTCACCAGGCTCCCAGGGCGCCACTCACCTCTCTTTCTTGAAGCAGCCGGCGCAGCGTGCGTTTCCGGACTATGTGGCGCCTTCGCCAGAACAGGCCGATGCCCAGGGCCACCACCACCACCAGGAGGAGGCCACCCACAATCCCAGTGGCAATGGATGGGATCCTGGGCCTGGAGGGAGGTGGACAAACATCAGCATTTCACACTCCCTGCATGTTGTGGTACTGTTTGAAATGACCTCAGGAAGCAGGACGTGGCCCTTCTGCAGGGGCAGGAGAAACTGACTGTGACTTCCAGGCTGAGTTCCAGCTCTCTCAAGCTCCCTGGCCCCAGCAACACCTGCCCCCCTCCCACTCTGCATGTGTAGAGCTGAGCTGTCATCTGAACCTTTCCATACGATAATTATTTTTTAATCTGTTGATTAAGAAAATATATAATTCAAAAAACAATTTTGACTTCAGTGATGCTCTTTATATGCATTTGTACTGTGTCCACCTAAGAGCATTTCCACACGACTTAGGGTCAGCTGTCCCTGCACCTGAGCCAGCAGTGTCTCCCCACCAGGCCCCGTAAAGGGATCTTTCAGTTTGGTTGACATTCCTAAAGGTGTCCCTAGCTTTCAAGGTGTGAAATTCTCTGTGATTGAGTGTGAAGAGCTTACAAGGCAGGCTATAAAGTGGTAGGACTTGGGCAAGAAAGCATCACTGTCATTACAGTAACGTCAGGTAGCCTCAGACCACCGGGCACACACATCCACCCCTCTTCCCAGGGAGGTGGCATCTAATTCAGAAACAGGAAAAACTCAGAAGTCAGGGCTTCCGGCTCACTGGGGAAAGGACCACCTGAATTGGCAACTCTGAATCCAGAGTCCTTGGAAAGCTCCCATTCTTAATTATCTGCCCCACTTGAGCTGCTGGCAGATGGAGTCCCATTTTCAGGTACAAGTGTCAATGAATAGCCAAATTCACAATGTCTTTGCCCATAAAAAAGGTGCAAAGTCCTCACAAAGTTCACTTACAGAGGCCAAATGTATTCCATGAAAACGACAGTTTGCAATAGTTTCCTTTTAAGGAGCACCAATATCACCTGTGTTATGCAAAATCCCCAATTAATGCTGTTTGAATAAACGAGCTTTTACCATTTTGAGGAACTACTGGAAGATAACAGGTGGTTTATAAGGTGCTACAGCAGTAAGAGCGAGTGAATGAGAAGAAAAATTAAAAAGAGTGAACATAACAAAGAAGGGTCCGCTGGGCATGGTGGCTCATGCCTATAATCCCAGCACTGTGGGAGACTGAGGAGGGAGAATTGCTTGAGCTCAGGAGTTTGAGACTTGCCTGAGGGAGAGTGAGACCCTGACTCCTAAAAAAAATGGCAAAACACAGCCAAGCGCCGTGGCAAGTGCCTGTAATCCCAGCGGCTTCTGGAGGCTAAGGCTTCTGGATGCCCAGAGCTTAAGTCTGAGGTTGCAGTGAGCTAAGATGCCATTGCACTCTGCTCAGGGCATAGAGTGGGACTCTGTCTCAACCGAGGGGGGGGGAAAAAAAGCAAAGAAATAAAAAAAAAATAAGCAAGGAAATTAAAACACACACACACACACACACACACACACACACACACACAAACCCCAAACAAAGAAAGATCCTTGACTAGTTTCCAGATGGGCATATGATGGAAGCCTCATTACTATGATTACCAGGGAGATGTTTGCTGGGTATCCCTGTAGGCCCAGAGAAGAGAGGGAGGTGACAGGAGAAACTGCCTGATGGTGGGAAGGATTGTCTGCCCCGCCCACTCTGGGGCAGAAGAGCCTGTGGAAGCAGAGGCAGCACTGACATTGCCAAAAATGGCAGAGGTGCTTGGAAGTTTGGCTGGTGTTCAGGGCATCAGAAACAGCAAGCAGGTGTTTTGTGCATCCTTCTCTGAGGCCTGGCTAGGCACCCATAGTTGCTGGCACCACTCCCGTCTGGTGAGTCTGAGTCTGGAGAGCGAGGGCAAGGCTGAGGGGAACCCAGCTGCCCACTGGGCAGTGTGCTGGGCAAAGGGAGTGAGGAGGGACAATACCCCTAGGCTAGACCTTTGTCATCCAACAGAAAGTTCCTCAAGCACAGATCTGTGATGGGGCCAACTGGGTAAAGGGAGAGAAGACAGCAGAGAAGGACCCAGCAGCCCTGGTGACCACGAGGTCAGGGAGAGGCTGCCCAGGAAGAGACGCGGCCCTGTCTCTGCCCCAGCCCTGCACACCCTGCACTGACAACCCAGGCCTAGGCTGGCCTGGGGCTGTAACACTTGCCCAGGACAGAGGACCATTTCCTCTCTGACAGCCAGCCAGACACGGCCGCAGTACTCACCCAACAGGACAGCCTTCAAGACCTGGCCCGGTACATCTGTAGGGATGGAGAGAGAAGTGCACATGTTTATATCATTCTACTTATTTGGCTTTTGTTTCTTGGAAAGTTTTTACTAAATCAGTGTGTGTTAAACTCTTAAAGCATGAAAATCACGACGCATTTACGTATCATGCATTTGTTTATTTGTTCCTGTACTTGGCAAATGATGTAGAGTGTGTGTTGCTCTACCTTTGGACAAAGCGGTGGTTCCTCACTGAAGCACCTCCTCATGCTCACTGTGACACCATGAGAGGCCCATACTACACTTCTGATGTGTGAGGAAGACTAGGGGTCTCGTGTGCCCCCATCATCTGGTCCTACACATCCTCTCTGTGTGCCCTGGGTCTTGGCAGGTGGCCCCAATCCCTATGCTTGGCTTGCTGTGGGCTTGGGCTGTCCCTCTCTCCCAGGCAGAGGGCGCAGTAGGGCACACAGGGGTCCTTATTCTACAGTGTCTGCCCTACAAACACTGAAATTGTCCCAGATAAAATCATTCACTGATGCATGGACCCTGGCCCAGACGGGACCCCTGTGTCCCCTCCTGTTGAGTGTGATGGAATGGGAACAGAGCACGCGAGGGTGTGTGGGCTGCAGGTGCAGAGTCAGTGGGGAGAGGCTGGAAAATAGCAGGGACTGTCAACAAGAAGCTGCACAAATGGAGAGGGAAGGGCAGGTGCTTTCCACAGGGAGTGAGGCTGCACAGGGACGCGGCAAGGACTGCAGGGGAGGGTGATGAGGGTCTCGGAAGACAAGAGGCCCTGGCAGCCCTGCCCCGCTGCTTTTGCAGGAGTGACTATGAAGTCAAAGAGGCCATGTTGTGTTACCACCTATTCCATCCTCCCCAATTTATTCTTTTTTATAGGGAATTTATACATAACTGCAATTACAATAGAAACTAAATTTTATTACCTATCAGAAAAATAAGCAAAGCTTTATACTATTTAGTTTAACTTCTCAGGATTAAAATTTCAAAGAAACTTGCCTTTCGTCACTTACTATGAAACTATGGTTTCATTTAAAAATGAATATACTTCTCTCCACTCCCCCATCACCCCACCTCCCATCGTGTGCCAGGTCGGAGACAGGGAAGGGGGTGTGAGGGGTCACGGTGTTTGGCACACTTCTTGGGGGGAGGAACACATTTATAAGAGGGACCTTGCCTGACAAGTGCAATTAGTGTAACCTGGCTCTTTGTACCCTCAATGAATCCTCAACAAAAACAACAACAACAACAAAAATAAAATAAAATAATAAAAATGGATATGCCTTTTCCCATTCTGAAGGTTGTCAATTTGCTTTGTTTGTGCCCTCATATTAGCCTGAAAATAAAATAAAATAAAATAATAAAATAAAATGGATGTGCCTGCTGTGTCCTGCCCATTCTTGGCAGCCACACCTGCAGGGGCTGGGAGCTGTGGCTTGTGGAACCAGGCAGCAGCCCATGCTGCAGTCCAGGCCCTGACACTGCTGGATTGTGAGCTACAGTGATTACTGATCCCTTTTATTTGTCTCTTTAACAACAAAAAAGGGGAAAGCAACACATCTTGTCTGAGAAGTGAGAGAGGCAATATATGTGTTGTGCACAGCATAAATACATAAGAAAAGAAAGGCTTTTTAATTTTCCCTTCCTCTCTTCAACATTTCTCCATAGTTTAAATATTAAATCCATTTATTTCACATGACTCCTATTTAATAATGGCTTTGGGAGAAGATATAGGTAGCAATAACAAGACTACATAAAAGTATATGCTCTTCTTCCAAAAAAGGCTCAGAATCAGGAAAGTAATCATTTATAAAAAAGAAAATATTGATAAAATTCTATATGTCAAATGCATAGTTTCAGGACTTTATTTGAAACAAAAGAAGAAAGAGACCAAAGTAATAGAAGAAAATGAAATTTTAATGGGAGACTCAACTCAGAGAATGGAGATTTATTATTACCTGGGAAAAAATAGATATTAGAACAAATAACTAGCCTCATGAGTAAATTCCCTTTCTATATTTGCACAAAGTAAACATGCTGAGAATCCCACTGCATATAGACTTTCCGAACCCTCTAAGCCCAGCACACACATGCTCATGACACATATAGATATGTAGACAAGTTCATTTCCAAAAGCCAGAAAAAGGGGAAGGTACAATATTTGTTCTATAAAGATAATAGAACTGTTTCAGAAAATCTCAAAATTGCTTATAAGAATACATTAAGTGAAAAGCTAGCAAAGCATAGTTTATACTCTGCCTCGCCCAAGCTCACAGATTGGCCAACACAACTTGATGCTAATAAACCCAAAGGGAAAAAATATGAAAAATCTTAAAATTGCTGCCAAAGAAGTATTTGGTAAAATTTAAAATCCATCCCATATTTTTAAAAATAGTTAAGAACTAAGTATAGGTAAGTATTTCCTCAATAAGATACTTCATATCTCAAACTAATAGCAAATACTGCTTTTAATATTAGATACGATGGTCATTCCCATCACAATCAGATGTAAAACTCAGATGTCCATTACCATGTACCTGATAGTACTCTGGAAACAATAAAATACTCTTTTGGCCTTTATTAGACAATCTGTTACTTTTGGAAAAGAGATTAAGAAATCATATGGGAGATGTGATTGTCTTCCTGGAAAATTCACTTAACATTATAATGTCACAGCCAATCATTGCCACCACCAGCAGCAGTGCCGTCGCTGACCAGCGCCCACCCTGTCATTAACTCACGGTCACAAACATCCTGCGATCCTGATTCATGGTGAGGAAGGTGAGGCACAGAGGAAAAGACATTTGTCTAAGGCCACATGACTGGTGTTAGACCCAAGGGAAGGGGAAGAAAAGCTCCATACAGGTTGGGGATGGAGGGAACGTGACCTAGTGTATAGGACAACTCAACCCCTGTCTCTGATTCTCTTTCTGATTCTTGAATCCAGTTTGATTGTCAAATTTTTTATTCCAGTAAATAAGATACAATCAGAGCACTTCTGCTAATTCCAGTTAAAATAATTTAAATTCAAGTAGTAACAATCAACTAGCTAAGAAAGAAAAGTGTCTGTAAGCAGCCCTGGGGGCAGTGTTATCTTCTATTTATGGCAAAACAGCAAAAACCAACCGTACACCAACCCTAGTGATCTGCAGAGATCCATGAAAACCTGTTAGAGGGTCTGGGTCGCAGCTGCCGGGACATGAGCCATCACTGTCCCCTCACCACCCTCCTGTCAAGACGTGTTGCATGAGGAACACAGCCCTGACCTGAGAGTGCTCCAGGGCAGCACACAGCTTTTCCTACCAGCTGTGAGATCCACCAGGACACGTCCTGTCACAGCCCTGGGGCCAAAACATTGTTTATAAGTGACTCAGATACAAATCTCTGTAAGTTTTCAATCTATGAATCTGCAGAAGCAGCAACCTACTCCCTGCCTAGGCTGCAGAGCCCCACTCACCCATAGGTGCAGTTTGGATGGCACAGGTGGCACACATGGCTGGCATCGGCGTACTTCCAGACCAGGGTGCTGTTCTCCCCCAGGACTCCCGCCGGGCAGGTCCTGACGCAGTGAGGGCCATCGATGTAGTGAGCACACTGGATGCAGTGGTCTGGTCCCTGTACCAAGTGGAGAGGACCTTTATTTTCTGTTTTTTCTATTTATGCTTCCAAAATGGAAATAGTCCTTTACTTAAAATATTTAGTGTGAGAAAGGAAAAAAACAAGTGATAAAAAGTCGTTAAAGTGGAAAACAAGTTCTGTGGTTGCACTTGCTGCAAGTGGCTACTGGCACTCACAGTGGATAGCCTTCCTGACTTAGAGTGTGTGTAATGTAGACAGACACCAAGAGACTGGAAAATACACTGTGGGTATCTCTCCTTGTCACAGCTGCCTTTTTTTTGGCCTACATGCATATTTATGTCCTGATTGTGTTTTTCACACATAATGCTGGAAGTTTCAGGAAGACAGCCAGTCTCTCTGAGGCAAGTGTATAAGGAAATCAACCAGTGAAAGGAGGCAGGAGCTCAGGTGGGTATGTAATGCGCCGTGTCCTGCACCACATTTGCTTTTGCAAAACTCACAGAGAGAAAAGCATGGGATTGCCCGGGTAGTGTGGCCCGCACTTTATAAGGGTCTGAAATAAAACCTTTAGGGAAGAATCTTCCACTTGGCTAATTTCTCTGACGTGTGTCCAAAGCCAGCACAGCCGATGCCTAGGCCAGTATCACTGATAAGTTTAATGATAGAAATTTAATCCAGGCCAGGGGCAGAGGCTCACACCTGTAATCCTAGCATTATGGGAGGCAGAAGTGGAAGCTTGAACTCAGGAGTCTCAGACCAGCCTGAGCAAGAGTGAAACCCCATCCACTAAAAATAGAAAATTAGCAGGTGGTGTGGCAGGTGCCTGTAGTCCCAGCTACTTGGGAGGCTGAGGCAAGAGTTAGGCTTTTGAGGTTTCTGTGAGCTGTGACGCCACAGCACTCTACGAGGGGGACATAGTGAGACTCTGTCTCAAAAAAAGAAAAAAAAAAAAAGTTTTAGAGTTTCTTTACAAACCTCTCAACTAATTATAAACTAATGTGAAACAAGAATTTGTGGATGTTTGATGGAAATGACCAAGCAGTGATGCTAAGACAGGAGTGGTGGAAACTGGTTCACAGCAGTGACTGTTAAGTTTGGGGATTTAATGAGTCAAAGTAAGCTGAGTTTTTAAGCAGGCTTAGATGAAGTGTGGAGGTGCTGAGCAGCAAAGCTGAAGGTGCCTCTGTGATCACTTGTCCCAGCTGCAGGGCCGCAGCACCCCCTCTGGGAGCAGCCCTGAAGGAGGTCCTTTCCAGCTCCCGGTGACTTGGGCTTCCTTGTGGTTCTGCTTTTATGAAGACTCTTCCCCACGAGTGGGACAAGTGACACTACAGGGGCTGCTCACCCGTCCCGTGCAGGTGATGTTCATGGCCTGGGGCAGGCACTCCGGATGGCACTGAATACACTCGGAATTCTCCACAAACTCCCTTGGCTCGCTGAGAGAGGTGAGAAGGAGACAGGTCAGTGCCTCCCCTCCGCTTCCCAGTGTGGTGCTCAGACTGTCCCAGGGACACAAACCACCTCCCTCTGAAGTTCAAAGTAATCTTCAGGAAAGGTCAAAAAGTCAGGACCCTAGGACTATATTATAATACAGTGATTTTATTAGCTGAATCCTTGGTCATCTCCCTGAATAAATGCAGAAGCTTCACTTGTCGTCCCTGCACTTTCTAGAGGCATTTTTTGGTAAGCAATCCGAAAGACAGAAAACCAGGTCCTTGTGAGGAGCCTGTGCCTCTGACGCTGGGCTCGTGGGCAGAGATGGCAGCTGCAGACTAAGGGAAGGAAGGAGAATGGCAGACCTGCACACTCATAAGGTGTGGCGCACACGCAGAAGACTCTGCCCCCACTGTTTCCAACATTCCTCCAGATGCATACAGCAATGTTAGGCGAGAAACTGATGCTTGACTGAAAAGACAAGTGGCTGTGCACAGGGTTGGCCTCTGCCTGGTTTCTGACCAGCGGTTTCCCCACCAAGCAGCCAGCTGGTGTCATAAGGACTCTCTCTCAGCAGTTAAAGCAAACAGGACAGGGTGTGTCTTCTGCCTTCCTCTCTAGGTCACTGCCCTGCTGAAAGGGCTGGTCTTGCAGGGCACAGGTGCTGCCAGACGTGGGTTCTCTGCACTACCAGGAGACTGGGCACCCCATAGGGGCTCTTCAATTACCTTGTCTCTTAAAAGAGACTTGAAAATGGAAATGTGACTGTCTGTCTGCAGAAGAATTACACCAATATTCCCTACTCTCACTTTAGAGCCACTCTCAGTGACACTAATTACACTGAGCCTGTACTCTCAGGGGCTTCCATGGAACTGAACTGGTCTCTCCTGCTCCTGAAGACAGCAGGGTCCATGCTGTGACCCACCCCCTGGCAGTGAGTTGGGAAGGGAGGTTTTCTGCAACCATCTGAAATTCCTGTATCTCTTCTCCATCACAAAAGTCCTTCTTTTCTTTAAATTAAAAAGAAAATTTCCACTTCCCTTCAATTTTATTTCCCTCCTTGTTTATTTCTCAACATCAAAGCCTTATCATCAATACCAAGATTCTCATGGTATCCAAAGATTGTACTTTTTATTGATTGCAACTGAATTACACAAACATTATATGAATTATTTCTTTGTTCATGGTAATATTTAAAGTTACTTGCACTGTTCAATGGTGAATGCATGCTCAGAGCGCATAACACAAAAATTAACCAGAAACCTGGTTTGTACTAAAACATTTTGACACACTAGGACTAGTGTCATAAAAAAAAAAAAAAGAAGAAGAAGAAGAAAAGACCAAAAAGCCAAGGTGTTGGGTGTATAACCTATTTATGACTATTCTGTTTGTCTTGGGAACTTTGTGTAGCTTATCAGATTTAAGATATTTCCAGGAAATGAAAGCCTACAAATTACTGGATTAGATTAAGTAATAACAATAGTTTGCTTATTTCCTATTGTAATTAACAGGGTGCCAAAAAATAAACATACTACCAAACAACACCCCCACCAGAAAAAAAGAAAAAACAAAGAAAGAACAAAGGAAAAATAAAGGAAAACAAAATCCAACTGAATAACTATAAAGCTATAAAAACAATCCTGAGTCTTAGTTTTGGTGGAACCAGGGATGAGAAAGACGGCCATACCCCTCTAGCACGTGGCACCTGCCCACACACTCCCGGCCGCGGCTGACGTTCCGGCAGGCCACGCAGTCTCTAGGCTCCGGGCCCCAGCAGCCCTCTGATGAGCACAGGGAGCTGCAGACATGGTTCACGGCTTCTGGGGAGACACAGTGAGTCACGGGAGTCAGTTAGGGAGCAGGGACGGGGGGTGGGTTGGGGGTTGGAGACGCTACTTTCCTGCGAGAGGGCTGTGTGCTCAGTGACTTCAGGCACCACAGGTGTTCTGGGAGCTCCTGGAAGGAAGAGACACAATCCGTCCTTCCAGAAGGCTGACTGAGGGGACCCTCTTCCTTACTGGGTGCCCAGGACACCCTGGGAAGTCCTGAGTGGTATTCCAAGGACAAAGGCCACAGATGATGGGGACCATAGGGCAGGCTGTGGGTGCCTGCTCTGTGCTACAGATATGCTGAGAGCTTTGCACACGGCATTGTATTTAAGCCTCTCTATAGCCCTGTGGTGTGGGAATCATCATTATCTTCACTTTACGGATCAGGAATACAAAACGTAAAGAGATTAATTGACTGAGGTCTCAAAGCTAGAGAGGGTCAGAGCAGCATCTGAACTCGGATCTGTCTCTCCCAGGAGCCAGGGGCCCAGCCATGGCCAGGGCACTCCCACCAGCATCAGTGCTGACCTGGGGCTCCCAAGTCATAACATGCACACAGGAGGTGTTATGTGAAAAGCTCACCCACCCTCTCAGTGCGTCTAAGTAGGGAGCAATTGACAGCTAAGATGTGGTATCACTAACAATAAATTTAGTTCTTTAATTTACAAATAATTGGTCACCTAAACCTCTGGGACAATTCATCCTATAAAATGAGAATGATCTGGAAACAATTCCAATGAACTTCACAAGGCAACTTCACAATTAGGAAAATAGAGATTTCAAATTGCTCCTTCATGAATGAAAAAAGTAATTTAAATGTTTGGAAATGGTCCTTTTAAAAACAGCTAAATAAAAATAAATGACCCATTAGAACCATCTCCACAATCAAAACCTAAAGTGATTACTTACTGCAGGTGCTCTCAGCCCGGTTGTTGATGATTTTGGTTTTCTGACTGGCGGTCCCAAAGAGTTTTTTCCAGTTTATTGTATTTGCATAGCACAAGTTCTTGTTTCCTGAAATTATCACATCTCCATCACTAATCTCCTTGAGGGAGCGCAATCCCAAGGACGTTATGTTCAGGCCAACAACCGCAAGAGAAAATTGACCACTAAGTTGGAGAGAAGAACATTGTGAAACGTTAGGAAAAAGATGTAACTTTAAAAACCTTATTTTGTTTTTCTGGAGCAAAGTAGATTCACTATAGTTACTGTGAGTTGTATTGTGCAAGGCACGCTCTGTGGCTTCGGAAAACCTCATGTGTGTTTTTTAGGCTCTTCCAGAGAAAAGGAAGTTCCTTATTCAATTGGCATTTTTAACCTGGGTGGCAGACTGAGGGACATTATTTCATTCACTACATGTTTATTTTGCTTGGAAATTGAGAACATGATCTGACTTCTCAAATATCAAATTATCCTTCAAAGGTTGAGGGTGTGACACCCCCAAACCCTCTACCACTGTCCTTCCATATTTACTGAACATTTGAGGTGCTATATGCCTGATTTTGCGAGGGTGAAACATGCTCCACACTCTCAAGAAACCCTGGGTCTAGTGCTGACGATTTCACCCTATGTGTGAGTGCAATGCCTGTAGGCAGCACAGGGGCACAGCACAGGCGCCTCTGACAGTCAGGGGAAGATTCTGGGAGGGGTACTTCCTCTAAGAGGTGACTCCCAGACTGTGAATCCCTGAGAGCTGAATGTTTTCTTCACCACCTGACACTGTGCCAGGACTCCAGGTGGCCCCTCAGGTGACAAGATGGAAGTTGTTCAGACATAGGGACCCTGAGACTAGGCATGCAGGGGTGAGTGTGAGAAGCACAGGTGCCAGCCGCACCCCAGTGGTGCAGACAGGGAGGGTGGCACAGGAGACTTCGTGCACCTTGAGGTTCAAGTTGTATGTAGTTGTGGGGACTACAGGAAAGAGGCACAGTCCTTGTCACCTTGCTAAGTGACACAGGATGAGTGGCAGAAGGTTAAATTCCCACGTGGGTCCCCCTCTCCTCCCCACCCTTCCCCCTACCTTCCAGAAGCCAGAGGCCCTGTGTAGGGGACCTGTAACCACCACAGTCAGGGGCCTCCCACATACGCCCAGGGCAGAACTAGGGGCTTCCTTGCAGGTAGGCCTGATGCCCTGGTGAGTCACCCCAAAGCCAGTGGTCACCCTACCTTGGACAGGACCACAGTCACTGGACTTTCCATTAATTGTGGAAAGCGAGTGATGCTTATCTTGTTTAAATTCCAAAAACTAAGGCGAGTGGTACAGACCAGCTGCCCAAGAAAAGTGTTCTCTAAATGTCTGCATTCTGTATAAACCTCAGGCAGAGTCCCCAGAGAGTGCAGAGACCACAGCACCTTTCTGGGAAGTGGCTGTGAGTCTGGGATCAGAGACACATGGCCACACCAGGTATAGGAAACAGTGGGCATTTCATGTTCCCTCATTTCTTTAATATTGCTCAGTATCACATCTTCCTTTCAGGGGCTAATACAGGAGTCAGTTCTCATAATCAGACTGTTTCTTCCTTGTCACCACGAAACGGACGATGGCTTTTAACGTGTGTGTGGGCCTGTGTGCTCACTACCACACTAACTGGAGAAGTGGAAACCACGACAAAGGTATTTGCTGCTAACAAGTTCCTCAAGTCCCTCTGATGTGATGTGTATAATCTCATCTGTGTCTGAGAAAACATCGCCCAGTCAACAGTTTACAAAATGCCTGGCCTGTGCTTGTCACAAGTGTCACAGCCCAGAAGGTGAGGAGGACACAGGTCGGAGGGGTGAGAAGCTCTTAACAGCTGGGTGCACTGCGCACCCTGGGGGCTGGGACACTCAAGGCAGACTGGCAGACCCCGGGCCAGCGCTAGTGCTGCTTTTATCCCCTGGATCCTTGTACCTGCTTTTGAGAGGCGCGCTATCAGGGGAGGCTGGGAAGGGCATGTTGGTGCTCTCTGTTCTCTCTTTGCAATTCTCCCATAAGCCTAACTTCAAAATGAAAAGACAAAGAGTGATCTGCCACACTGTGCTGTTGTCAACTCACTGTTGCTTGGTCCTGCCACGGATGATTTCCAGGTTCTCGAAGGCATGGAGGTCTGTCCTGTTTTCAGGCCAAGCCTGAATCAGCAAAAACCCTAGAAAGGAGAAGGAAGGCACCCCACTTCTCAGACACCCCACTGAGAAGTCTCTTTTCTGCGTGAGACATTACTCTAGGCTTCATGTGAGACCAGGATATGCACAGTGAATGTAGAAATTTGATTGGAATTGATTCTGGTTACGCTTGCACGTGTGCAAGCCAAGGCACATTTTTGTGGTGGCAACTTGCCTGACTCATGGAATCCCTCATGTGTCTCTCCTGCCGCCCAAGTCCACCCGTAGGTGCTCACTGTGCTGCCCTCTCTGGGCTCCAAACAGCCTCCTGCTGTTAGCACAGCTGCCAGTTACTGACTGGTTAACACATGTGAGGAGTTTTCCTTATTTAATTCTAATCCTAAAAACCACTTTGTTATTCAGGTCTAACTGTTCCTTTTTTTTTCTTTCTTTAATGAGACAGAGTCTCACTCTGTCCCCTGGGTAGAGTGCCATGGCATCATCATAGCTCACAGCAACCTCAAACTCTTGGGCTCAAGCTATCCTCCTGCCTCAGCTTCCCAGAGTGCTGAGATTACAGGTGTGAACCACTGAGCCTGGCTAGCTGTTCCCTTCTTACACATGAAGGGAGTGGGGGAGTCAAGGCCCCAGGGCTGCCAGTGGCCCATCAGGGGTATGGCATTCCTTTGGAAGGTCCATGCTCACCCCACGTGCCACCTTCCCCCCTCCTCCTGCTGTTAAAAGTCCTGGGCCAGCGAGACAGCTGAGCACATGGGGAGGATGGGGGAGAGGGACGAGACCCGTCCACACCCATTGGTAACAACCCGTGCTTTGGCTTCACATGTTTCTCTTTGCATACAGGGAAAGCTGCATTTTTAAAAAAGTATTGAAGAACTGGCCATTAATGGTGGAATTTCAGAAGAAATGTTTGCATGCTGAAGAAGAAAGACGTATGTGTAATGCACTGATCACCCAATGACATGCAAGTGGCATCCCAGCACAGACCTGTGATCTCCTTCACAGTTTTCAGAATGTCCAGTTCCTTTGGATCCAGTGGAGGGGTCCGGGTAAAGGAGTCCCTGCAACAAGTGGCAGGGTAGTTACGGGTGACAAGTCCCCACTAGCGAGAAAGGCAGGCTTTGTTTCCCAAGTAGCTGAACCTGTCACTTACCCCCTGAACGCCACTGGCAGGATGTGGAGGTCCCCGCTGATAGAGGTGCAGTTTCTGAAGTGTTTTATGTTTGTAGCATTTATGGAAAGTGTGTCTTTAAATTCACCAATTCCTATTCCGTTGCAAACTGTCAACATAAGAGAGATGTTTATTCCATTTCAGCTACTGACATAAGCATAGCTGGGGGTCCATGGCAGAGAGGAGTGGGTGGAAGTCTACCCTCAAGAGCCACCACACCACCCCATCCCTCATCCAATCAGAGACCCTGGGGTGGGGTTCTTGGGGCCCTGGGGCAGGCTCTGGGGTGGGGTGCTGGGGGCCCTGGGGCAGGCTCTGGGGCTATGCGGGGGCAGGTGCTATTCTTCAGTGGTCATGTTGGCCTGCCATCTCCCCCTCAGGCCACAGCCTGACTGCTCCTGGCCACTCTTGTGCTCACAGCCCTCCCAACTCAGCCTTCTCTAGTTTGGCTCTGCTGCTGTACCTTCTATTTTAAAGAAACAATATACGCAGCTTTTGTTTCTGTTTTTTATTTTAATTTAATTGATTTATTTAGTTAGTTTTTTGAGACAGTCTCACTTTGTTGCCCAGGTAGAGTGCTGTGTGCGTCATAGCTCACAGCAACCTCAGACTTCTGGGCTCAAGCAATCCTCTTGCCTCTAGCCTCCTGAATAGCTGGGACTATAGGTGTCCGCCACAATGCCTGACTATTTTTAGAGGCAGGGTCTCTCTGTAACTCAGGCTGGTCTCAAACTCGTAAGCTCGGGTAATCCACCCACCTCGACCTCCCAGAGTGTTGGGATTACAGGCCTGAGCCACTGTGGCCAGCCGTTTCTATATTTTAATCAGAGGAGTCAAGGCAGTGGGCACGGGAGCCTTGCCCTACCTTTGCGACAAGGCCCTTCACACTTTTTGCATTTGCGGATGCCGTCCTCCTCCACCTCATAGCTGTCAGAACCGCAGGCACGGACACAGGAGCCATGATCTGTCACCACGTAGTTACCTGAGGGCAGTCATGGAAGGACCCCGTGAAGGCAGTGCCAGGTGCCTTCTGCAGTCCCCTAACAGGCACAACAGTGGTAGAACTTTGAGAGCTGAGAAGGCAGGCCGAATCCATAAATGGGCTCCAAAAACATGGGCTTGGTGAAGCAGTGAAGCAGCCCAGTGGATCCAGCTCTGGGCCTATCCCACAGCTGAGGACTCTGGGCTGCTGCACAAGGACCTGAGATGAGGAGACTGAGCCACAGGTGTTTCTCCTGTCACATAGCCTGGCCACGTGAACACAGCAACCCGGGTGGCCCGAGGCAGCCACTGCCTTCCAGCTCCTTAGCAATGAGCTGCCCGGGTATGCTCATCTGTCGCACACCGAGGCAGACACACCACATGGACCTGAAGACTGGCCTGAGTGGGGGACGCAAGGGCTCCCATAGGTGACAAGATAGGACAGAATGCCTGACATGTCAGAGGGCTCCCAGGAGAGTAACTCACGGGGGCACTTCTTCACACACGTGGCTCCAAAGCTGTATTTGCCTTCAGAGTTCACGTCCATCTGGTAGGTGGTGGGGTTGTACAGCATGAGTGGTGGGCACGTGTCCTTGCAGGTGGCTTCATCTCGGAACTTGCGGCAGACCTGTCATAGGAGGGGGCACCCCGTGCAGGAAGCTCCATGTCAGAAATCTCACACTCAGGTGTCCAATAAATCATCTTCAGTAGAGTCAGGAAGACTCAAAAGGTGAGATTTTTCTTAAATATACTGTCCACTCTATGATTTTTAGGTGTATGATCTGAGAGAACATTACTCTTTATTAATACATAAATGACAAGTGAGTGCACATTACGGTGGTTACTAGAGAGGGAAGTATTTCTGAACTTGGTTTTCCCTTACAGAGAACACCTGAGGATACATCTTGGGATTCATAGCCAACTGCAGAAACCCTCGTCTGGGAAGGGCGCCATGTGAGAAGGGCCAGAACAAACACAGCAGTCATTGACTCTCACTACCAAGGTCAGTCCCAGGCCTTCCTGGAGCTGCAGTGTGAACAGCCCAGGCCAGTGGGGCTGAACTCTGGGGCTGGCTAGGTGCAGCTGTCAGCGTTTAGGGTTCTTCTCCTCCCTAGATCCTGTCTTAGGAAGGGCCTGGCCAGCCTTGGTACCAATTCCAGGGATCACACCTAGTAACCCTGGTGTCTCCAGGACCCCAAGATGCCCCTGGGGGCAGCAAGTATCTCATTGGTGCTTTTGGCAATAAAATGGACTAAAGCACCAAGACCCCCTGGGGCAAGGGTGCCGCTCAGCAGGCATCTGAGCAGGGAGCAGGAATGAGCAGGAGGTCGGCACTGGGACCCTAACATGGTCCCAGCCATCTGTGCTGCACAAGGTCTATATGGCTCCAGGTGGCTCTCTGGAGGACCCCATGATATCGAATGTCTGGGCTAAAAATAGAACTGAGTGAACCAGTACAGGGTGAGATGCTGGTGCTCCCCACAGTCAGCCTCACGACAAGCACAGGCTTCCACTCCGAGTTCTTACTCCGTTCCAGGTCCTGGTGCTGGCCCCACATGCTTTATGTCAGTTACACCACTCAATAAGGGACCTGTTATCCACCACTGTCAGCAGAGGAAACTGAGGCACAGGGAGGTCCCACAGACCACGTACAAGGGCCTCACAGGTGTGGCGGGGAGGCTGACAAGAAAGCATCGTCATTCATGCCCCCGTCCTCTCCTGGGACACCTTCTCCCACAGGAGCCCAGTGGGGGTGGGTGGTGACAGAGGCGCCTCTCACCAAGCAGTCGCTCTCCCGGGGCCCCGTGCAGCCCGCGGCACACTGGTTGTGGCAGCAGTCGCTGGGGGACCTGCCGCGGCAGCGCCCAGAGCATTGCTGGGCACAGATGAGTTTGGTCACTGAAAAAGAGCAAAGATGCCCATGAGGTTAGAATGAGGGATGGCCATTTTGAAGGGACGCCACGGAGCACTTGTAAACAGTGGAGGAGAGGGAAGCAAAGGGCCTGCCTCAGGACCCTGGCCTGTGAAAGCTCCCCCGGCATGCACACTCCACCCAGCTAAGCCCCATCCCAACCCCGCCTTCTGTGCCTCTTCTGCCCCTCAATTTACTTTTAATCACTTAGGAGAACTAACCAGATCAAGTCCAGACTTTCATTCCTGCTAGTTAATTAGGTCCCAGTTAGAACCAAGCTCTGGGCATTGCAGGAATAACATACAAGTAACAAAACTACCTGCGGAAAGCAGCGCTCAAACAGGCAAAACAGCCCTGCCATGATTAGACTCGAGGACAGTTGGCCAGTATGAAAGCTGACATGTCCTCAGATTCCTTGACCACTGAGAGCCTGAGTCAGGCAACCATTCTCAGGCAAAGTGTCCCCAAACAGGGCTCCCACAGAGAAGCACTCTTGAGAAATGTGGTTCATGCTTTGGCGAAGGTGGACACCAAGGAAATGGGGCAGGAAGGGTGGGAGCTCAAGTCAGCAGAGCTTTTTGCTCCCAGGAAAACCTGCCAAGCTTCGTTAGAAGGCACACCTGGTTATGGGGCCTGGCGTCCCCTCGGGTATGACAGGCTCAATCAAGTGCCAAAAGAAGCCGGCCTGGGATTGATTGCATGCAGCGAGATTTGCAGACCACCATTCCCAGGACTGCTAACATCTGGCCCTGCGACCAAAGAGCTTTGCATAGTACTGGAAGGGAGCACAATCCAATCACCTGTGCCGGGTGGGGGTGAGGTGAGGTGGAGGGGGCGTGGCTGCCCTGGCACAAGGACTGTTCTTGGACTTACATTTCTGGCAGTTCTCCTTCCCTGCACCCCAGCAGCTCCCATTGGGACAGCTCGGATCACATGTCTGGCCTGTAATGGGAAGGTAGTAGTTAAGGCTGTATCTAGGCTAAAGAGAATGAATGACAAGACACTAACGAGGCCACTCCTGGGGCCCTGAGCTGAGCAACGTTCTGTAAACAAGGAATAGCTTCCAATTTCTTATGGTTTGTCTGGCGGTAGGTTTACAGAAAGAGTAAAGGATATCTGTAGGAAGGAAAGACACACGGCCTAGATGTACATTTCAGCTATGAAAACTGAGGCAGAGTAATCGTTGTCACAAGCCAGGTACACAGGGATTCACATCAACTCCAGACCCATGTTTACAATTTGCTTAGGCTCAGAGAGTCTCTCACTTTAGTGCCTAGTGTCTGATCTGGCCTGGCCCTTGGCATGAGCCCACCAGCTCCTGCTGTGTCCCGGGTCCAGTGGCTGTGAGTGCCCGTCTTCCTGGGGTTGCTAAATCCTAAACCTCAGCGAGGGGCACAGGGTGCTGCAGGAAGGGTGCAGTGTTGTGAATCTTTCTGTGGATCAGAAAGCTAAAACCCTAGCTATCCATTTACAAGCTGCTGTCTGAATTATGTGCAATTGGTCAATTTCTATAGCTTTAAAAATTGCTCAAACGCTAATGACAGCTAAAAGGTGTTCACTCTCATTAGTTCTGTTTTCTCTATTAGTATTGAGAAATCTGAAGGTCAAAGTGTTATATCTATATGAAGAGACCTCAGTGGCCAACACATTTGTTAAGAAGAGGTCCACTGTGCAGATACCTTTTACCACAAAGACATAGCAAGTTAAAGGAGTTAACACTAAAGTCTGCTGCAGTCAAGAGGAATTTATGTCTGGGAGAATGTAGATTCTGAATAGAAGAGCTGACAACATGTCAAGTGACTGGGAAGCCAGAATACCCTCTACTGCAACTGGAAATGTTTATAGTCACCACTGGGGAGAAGAATGTAATGCCAGGCTGGGGCTCATCAGAGTCACAAGAGGTGGGGAAGCCAGACCTCGAAGGCAGTGCAGGACGTGTGCTGTGCAAAGGCAGGTACAGAGACCAAGAGAGACAGAGAGAGAGGATGATGGGGAGAGAAGGGGACAGACAGACAGAGACACAGAGAGAGACAGGGTCAGAGACAGAGAGAGAGAGAGAGGATGGGGAGAGATGGAGACAGACAGAGACGCAGAGAGAGACTGAGTCAGAGACAGAGAGAGAGAGAGAGGATGGGGAGAGATGGAGACAGACAGAGACGCAGAGAGAGACTGAGTCAGAGAGAGAGAGAGAGGATGGGGAGAGATGGAGACAGAGACCCAGAGAGAGACGGAATCAGAGAGAGAGAGAGAGAGGATGGGGAAAGACGGACACAGACAGAGACCCAGAGAGAGACGGAATCAGAGAGAGAGAGAGAGGATGGGGAAAGATGGAGACAGACAGAGACGCAGAGAGAGACTGAGTCAGAGAGAGAGAGAGAGAGGATGGGGAAAGATGGAGACAGACAGAGACACAGAGA
>CAUYPK010135296.1:0-14988 GCA_963574355.1 Loris lydekkerianus
ATGTCTTGGCACGGTAACTGGGAAAATGCCAGGAAGGCTATGTTAACTATTGTGATGAAAATGTGTCAAATGGTCTGTGAAGCTAGTGTATGATGCCCCATGACCATATCAATGTACGCAGCTATGATTTAATTAAAAAAAGAAAAAAGAAATGTTGCTTCTCAACACTTCAATGGCACTGAGAGCAAAAATCCGTGGGAAAAAAATTGGAGTTGTGAAAGCACTGGGCTGTAATTTGTCAGTTTTTCTTCCCTCACGATAGATGAAATAATGAGGAATATCACACTCAGGAGCAGAGGTGCAGGTTCACTTATGCCTCTCAGCCTCAAGCCCTCCTTATTTATACTGCGATGCTAGACATGGAAACCACAGGTCCCACGTCTCTCTGCCCACAGCTTCCTGGGAAACTCTGCCACCGGGAGACGTGACAGGGAGCAGGTGGAAAGAGAGAAGGAAGAACTTATTTCTTGTTCCAGGTCCCGTCAGCAGTGTCCTGAGATAACAAAGGACAGTTGTAGCTACAGTCTCCAGAATCTTTTGGTTGTTCTAGGCCAGCCATACAGCATGTCTCTGGAAATATGGCCACCGATAGCCATATCAGCCACCCCCTTAGAGATTCAAGTACCAAAGACACAGAGCCAACCTCCTCAGTTAGTGAACCCTCCTCTTTGTATTCCTTACCATGGTAGCAGAAGTTATCTTATCTAAGTAACCTCAGCATCTACTTTTATCCTTCTGAACATTGGCATAACCAGTTTCCTATATCAGGTTGTCTCTATTTGAAATATCTATCATGGTTCATCTTTGTCTGCATAGATCCTAACTAATATAGTGTCTTGAATTAGATGAAATACAGTACCTTGACAAAATTTAAATGTTATCTAAATTATCTGTTTATCTTAATTCTAGGGTTTCTATAAACTGCTTTATGTATGTATTTTCCCTTTATTATTCATTTCTTCGATTTGGAGTTTTGGAGTTTATTTTCTGTGCATTCCTTTTAGTCTTTACAGTTTCACAATAGCAGATCATTGGTTTTATATTGTTTTTGTGGCTTTTGACACGCTCATTCACTGAAAGCTTTATCTATAAAGGGTAGCCCTAAAGAAGGGAATATACACACAGGTTTGCTAAATGTTAAATATGGCCTATATTTTTCAACTTTCTATTTAAAGATCTCTTGACAGCTGTGGAAGACATAATTTTGAAAATGTGTGTGACAAAATATTTACACAGATATAAATTATCCTGGGTAAATTCAAATGTCCACTGAGAATGAGAAAGCTTTCTAAACTTGATATTTCTTTCAGAAAGTTGTTAACATGTTAACATGTGAATTCTAGCCTACTAGAAATCTCTGGATTTCATTTCTAAATACAAGCACTACTGCTCTAGATCTCTGTGACCTGAACTAAGCCAATTCCTACTCTGACCTCTAATGTTTTTTTGCAGAAAAACCAGGAGCTGGACAAGATCTGTGATTCCAACTCCTTTAATCATTAAACACACATTTTTTTATTCTTTTCTCATAAACTTCATACTCTTGAAATTTTTACCCACCAAGACTGTATTTAAGTTTAATTCTTTAATATTTATTAAGCTCAGACACATATAACCTTCAATTAGATATTTTGATTTTTAACTTCTTCTATTTTTAAATTTACTTCAACTTTTTAAAAATGTTGAACAAAATGTGGTATCCCAATTATTATGTTCATGAGTAGCTCTGCTGGTGTTCTGGGTTTAGAAATGCTGATCCCAATAAAATCCATTTTCCTTTGCAGACTAACCTCTGTGCTCTTAGGTGAATATACGTCAGAGAAACAGCTCCTTACCTAGAATTGTCATCCAAATATGCCCAAGAAGAACCAAAATAGAATGGAACCAAATACATGTATGCATCTGTTTCCTTCAGGATAATTTTATTAATCACTCCCACAGTAGGGCCATCAAGTGACTACATTTAATCTCACAAGATTAATCATGTTTGGAAAGGCAAAGTTTTTAATTTCACTTATTTATATAATCACAAAGTTGAACAGAACCTCAATTAATCCAACTGAATCCTTAATTTAAGGTCATTGACCCCGCCAATTGATTGTCCAAAGTATGCCTGAATAAATTAAACAGACAGGGAAGTTTATAACTCAAACTAGGCAGACACTTGCACTTGTACCCAACATATTTTCCATTGCCTGAAACTAAAGACTGGCATCCTTTCTGTATCCCATTTCTGATGCAGAGGAGGTAGTCATAAATTAATGTGTAATGCTGAAGGAAAGAGCAAATCTACTTGACTCGTATCACTGGGTAGTTTTGCTTTAGCTAATCTGTATGAGCTGAACACCACCACACCCTAATGTTTATCTGCACAGGCAGAGTAAAGGAGGTAGCTAAAGCAATCCTGTGGATAATTCAGGTCAATGGGAAAATGCATTTATTGAAGTAAAAGGGAATTCAGGGTTTTCTATATCATCCAGATTGGAATTTGCTTTGGTTAAATTAAAATAGCTGCTCACTCTCTACTTAATCTGTATATTCAGTCTCTCTCCCATATGCCACATTCATTAGAAAGAACATTAAGGCTTCCTTTAGATGGTGTTTCCTCTTTTGTAAATGATATTTTTAGAATGAATTTCGATCACCCATTATTCAAGTAATTATCAGTTTCTAACAGACTTGTTGATTTTCTTAATTAAACTTAGCTAACAAATCATTAAAAAAAAGAAAGCAAATGCAACATTTTTTCCTAGTCCAGTTAATTATTTCTTATTTTATTCTATACCCCCTAGACTAGAAAGTAAATTGTGCATAAAGCAACACTTCTAATTTTAATGCTGTCGTCTTAGGCTCATGGTTCTAAGTTGCCAAGAAAAAAAATTATTTTAGAATACTGTTTTTTATTGAGAATAGCATAACCAGCTTGTGTCTTAAGGCAGATTATAAAAGGAAACCATAAAAGAGAAGCGACTTTGGAAGTTTCACAAAAGGGAAGTGCAGCCTTTCAGAGACATCTCAAATTATTTTGTGGAGGTGATATTTGTTACAATGCAGATGGGTTGTTTTCTATTTTTTTTTTCACCATGCTGTCTCACTTGTTCTCTGACTTGAAATTGAATACTGTTGCAGCTAAAATAAATTGTCTCTCTCTTTTCAAATATTTTCATATGACCAAAATCTATTTCCTTTCTCATTTTCTTAGACAAATAATTCTTACTTTTGTATTATTTCCCAAGGAAATTTGTTTTATTCAATTTCACAGATACCAATCTAATTCAGGCTCTCAATTCCCCACTCGTGGATGATCATAACAATCTCCACACAGGGCTCCCTGCCTTCACTCCCTGGAATCTGGTCTGGTAGCATTGTGGGCAGGTTGAGAGCCAGACTGCCTGAGTTCAAATCTCAGCTCCAGCATGTTACTTTTACCTTCTATTTCCCTCTCTCTCTCTCTCTCTCTTTTTTTTTTAATCTCAAAAATGGAAGCTATAATAGCACATACCTAATTGATCCTGGAACTGTTTATACCTTCATCTGTTCTGTAGAACAAGGGTGCTTAATATTCGGGCTGCATGTCTCAGAATCCCACATCAACTATCTTCTACTGGGTTCAGTCAAGGAGTGCACTAACGTGACAGTGGAGGGTGGAAGGAAGGAAAAAAACCACGGGTCCCTCTCCTCCTCAGAGAGGCTCGCCTGCTGTGGCCATGCTTTCTCCATAGCTCAGGCTGTCTTTGGATAGGTCTGGCAGAGTTCCAAATTTAACCAGGTGCCCCCCACCTTCCACCTTCACATCCTGCCTTTGTCCTCTCAGCCCGGGAGTGACGGCAGCCTCCTGCTGCTCTCATCACTGCGCTGCAACATCACCGGCTTGTTGTCTTCCCATCAATCTCATCACCTGTGTGAATACTTTTTTACATTAAATCCCCTCCATTTCAACTATTTGAGGTAGGTTTTTCCTGGTTAGAACCTGAGCAACCCAGTACCTCACAGTATCACTGGAGGATCTTACATTAAAATGTTAAGAACAGTACTCAGGATTTGATAATTATTAGTGATTATTAAGTATTTTGACATATTATTGCTCCACTAAGTAACTAGAAATCTCTTCAGCTTTATTCTTCTCAGGATACAATTGAGTTCACTTTGCCATTACTACTTCACTTTCACAAGCATCTTTGCTTTACCTGTGGGAATTCAGAACTCTAAGAATCATCTTACCCCTCAATATTTCTGAAGTCTCCAAAGGTGACTCACATATACTCTTAAGGTAGTTGACTCTTCGTAAAATTTACAATTTAGCATAATACCTTATACTCAGATTAGATCCCTGGGCAGCCATAACAAAGTACCACAAACTAAGTGGCTTAAAACAGTAAAAATTTATTTTCACATAACCGGAAGTCTAAACTCAGGAAGCTGGGTTTAGACCAATTGCTCCCTCTGAAGGCCCTCGGGAAGAACCTGTCCTTGCATTGTCTTAGTTTTTGGTATTTCATAGTGTATCTTAGCAAGCCTTGGCTTCATCTGCATCATTTTAATCTCTGCCCCCATGGTCCTGTGGCCTTCTTCCCTGCCTGATTTCAAATCTCCTTCTTTATATGGACACCAGTCTTTGGATTAGTTCCAACCTAATCTTAATTTGATTGTATCTGCAGTAACCCTGTTTCTAAACAAGGTCACAGTCACATGTACAAGAGGTTAAGACTTCAACTAATTTCAGGGGTATCACAATTCCACCTACAACATATACACTTTACTTTATACACATATCTTACCTGTGTGGTCCTAATTAATTATTATAAGATGCCTGAAGTGTTATACTTATTTTAGAATTGGGAAGGCTAAAGTTAGAGATGTTAAGGGAGCTATCCAAAGTAATACAGTAATTCTAACGTCAGAGACTAAATTCAAGCATTCTGGATCCCAGTTAACTTTCTTTCAATTTATATCATTTAACCTTTGTATTCAGTGAAAACACCAATCTTAGGATCTCAGTTCCTGAGATTTAAGTTCATGAGTACTCCATCAAACTCTATTCTGTATTTCTAAATGCAATCAACTAGGTCCAAAATGGCAAAATATGCTGTATGAGTTAGCTGTTGTCGCATCACAATCACAAAATATCAATGACACATGATAATAAGTTTATTATTCATGCATCTGAGATCAACTGGGAGTTATCTGGGCAGATCTGCTGTCCATGGCGAGGATCACTCACACTTCTGGATTTGAGGGGCTATTGACTGAACTAGGATGAACTCAACTGACTCAGCTCACCACAATTCTATGAATTCTTTATCCTTCCCCTGAGACCAGCATTGGACTTGTTTTCATGGTGATGTCAGAGGTTCAAGAGAGCAGGTAAATAATAATGTGGAAGCCCATTTTAAGTCTATCTGCATATATTAGTGGCTAATATTTATTGGCCAAAGCAACTTCCATGCTTCCCAGAGTCAATCAGTAAGGTAGATCATGCTGCCCACACTGGGAGAGAACTGCAAAATAACATGGCAAAGGGCACGGATCGAGGGAAAAGGGTGACAAACTGACACCTTCATTGCAATTTTCTTTGCTGCCTTAGGGGTAACTGATGAGTAGTTTTCTTCTCCCAGCTAGCTTTAAGTCTCCCTTCTCTCAGGGCTGTCAGCATCTGGACCACAGAACCATTGAACACCTGAGGTTTGTTGCCTGCCCTCTTTACCCTATAAGTGATCCTCCTACAGTCCTTCAGTAAATTTTGAAACTTCTTGTATTTCTGTGGCTGGCTTTTTCATATAACTTAAGCCTATTCAAAATGAAAGGGTCATCATTTTAGAAATATGGAAGTACTTATAGAATGAAGAAACATAAATTTTTTACTGCAGCAGACTGAATCATTTACATTGAATCGTATTTCTCTTTTCTCAAGTTCCAATATTCTTCTTCGTATTTCAGCAGCAGGTTTAATTTTTCATTTTGACACTGTGGGTCAACCTTTTCTTCAATAGCTTATATCTAAAAGAGCATGTTTTAGAAATCTCTATAAAAGATTCCCTTTGTTTTTTAAAAGAAAAACAGGTATTAACAATATTTCAATGAGTTTTTCTTAGCAAAAAAGTTTTATGGGTTTCACTCTTTACATGGAGATTCATCACTACATTTAAACATTCTAACAAATAGTTGATCTTCAGTAAGTGTTTATTCAATAAATAAATGAATGAATGTGTTAGAACGTGTATGAGAATTCATTCATTAATGTTCAATCAATATGCCCCTTAGAAGAAAGATTATATTGGCAGTGAAATTTGGGATTGGCCATATGACTTGCTTGTGGTAGAAGTATAGGTTCCAAGTATGGGCCTCAAAACACCTTGAACACCGCTGCTTGCTCTCTTGGATCCCAGAAACCACCATGAAAATAAACCTGAGCTAAGCTACTGAGGAATAACAGGTTACATGGATCAGAGCTGTGTCATCACAGTCAAGGCTACTCTAGCACAGCCAGTCCCCTGCTGGCCTAGCCACAGCTGCAGAGTGAGTCCAGACAGAATCAGTCAAGCCCAAATCAAATTAACAAAACCACCAAACTGATCCATGGACTGATAAGAGATAATAATTAGTTATTATCATTGGGCACTATTTGGGAACTGCTTGTTAGGTGGCAAAAATTATCTATACAAGGTCCAATGTGGATGAACTGCAGAAAATAAAGGAAAATGCGATGTTAGATGAAGTAGGATAAATGGGAAGGTAATAGTATTAAGGTTTACATATACACATAGCAGTGAACATTCAAAGCTCACTCTATCCCCACCCTATCACAACACATATTCACTCTTCTTAAAGCAAAAGTCCCAATTTCTTCTTTTTTAAAAATGTATTTTTTATTAAATCATAGCCGTGTACATTAATGCAATCATGGAACACCATACTCTGGTTTTATATACCTACCATTTGACATATTTTCAACACACTGGTTAACATAGCTTTCCTGGCATTTTCTTAGTTATTGTGTTAAGATATTTATGTTCTACATTTACTAAGCTTCACATGTACCGTTATAAGATGCACTGTAGGTGCCACTAATTACCTCCCTCCACCCATCCTTCCTGTTCCCCTCTCCTCCCTTTCCCCTTTCCCCATATTCTTAGGTTATAATTGGGTTATAGCTTTCATATGAAAGCTATAAATTAATTTCATAGTAGGACTGAATACATTGGATACTTTTTCTTCCATTCTTGAAATACTTTACTAAGAAGAATAGGTTCTAGCTTCATCCATGTAAACATGAAAGAGGTAAAGTCTCCATCTTTCTTTAAAGCTGTATAATATTCCATGGTGTACATATACCACAATTTTTTAATCCAAGAGCCCCAATTTCTGGCCAGTATCTGTGCTGCCCCTACTCTCAGTCTACCTGGTTTGTGCTGAATTATTTGCTCTATCTAGACCTTGACCAATTCATATACAGATACTATTTCCATAGCCATAATAATTGGTTTATGGAAGAACATGTGACCTGTGCCAGTCCAATCAAAGTGAATTGCAAGACATTTTTTTCCAGGTTTGTTTTTTTTTTAAATTTCAGAATATTATGAGGGTACACACATTTTGGTTGCACAATTTGCTTTTGTACATTTTAAGTCAAAGTTGTAAGTGTGCCCTTCACCTAGAAAGTGTAAATTGTACTCATTAGGTGTGAATTTACTCATCTCCTGAATTGCAAGACTCTGATGGGACTACTGGGATAAGGGTTTATTCCCACACCACATAAATCAGAGTTGCTGATAGTTATGTTATGGCCTGAGGGAGACATCTCATCTGACCAAAAAAAAAAAAAAAAAAAAAAGTTAACAGAAGAAATGGAGAGAGGAAGCATGTTTTTATTAAATCTTTTATAGTTCTATGCCCATCTGAGCCTTTATTGTTGGATATAATTACCCAATAACATTTCCTTTTTTATTATAGTCAGCTTGAATTAGATTGCGTATAATTTACAAGCAAGAGTCTGAACTGATGTGCAGTTAAGTATTTTTATCTTTATCCTAGAAACACTGCTAAGACCACTGAAAGGTTTTAAGCAGGGATGGATGAGTAAATTTTCATTTCACAGAGATTCTTTGGTCGCAGGGTAGGAAGTGAACTGGAGAAGCTCTAGGGTGGGTACTGGAAAACAGTTGGGATAATTTTACAGGAGTCTAGGTGAAAGTAGACAGTAACTTAGACCAAGGTCAGGCAAAAATAAAGCCAACTCTGAGCAGCCACTTAACAAGAATAAAGGCTGTCTTAGAGAAAAGGCGTATCCGAGGCATGTTGATTCTGCCTCTATCCCTGTAAACTGAGCCACAGAATGGAGGTCTTGCTGCTGATAAAGCCTGGCCCACACAACTGCAGGAATTGCACTCTGAAGCCCTTGCTTACCCCTCATCTCTCTAAGCTCCGTTTTCCTCATGCCTACGGCTTTGAATAAATTTATCCTCCCACCTAAAACAGAGATAACTCCCCAGATTCCTTTTTTGTGAATTTAAAGACTAGGATTACCTGCTTCTTTTAACTCCATTTGCTTTCACTCCTTCCCCCTCCCATTTTAGACTCAGATCTTTATTTACAACTTTTGTGCCAAAATTTTACATCATCTGTTGAGATGAATTCTAGAAAACAAAAACTTGGTTGAGAGCAAATGTGGTTTTTCAGAGCATTTTAGTAACAGTAAAAACTTCTACCAATAATGTAATTGTTATAACAGCAATATGTAATAACAAGGAGTGACTTATTAAAATGAATATTAAAAATGACTACTATGAAGATATTATAGTAAGATGTAAAGATACATTTTTATGTAAATGTAAATACACCACTCAATTACATGAGCATTATATTTACATTTAGATAAAAATATGTATAAAACTATAAATGATTGTGTAAAAAATGATGGTAGCTGCGTTTTAAGATGTTTGCCTAGTAAGGCTAATTTTTCCCTCTTATTTCTAAACTTTCTTTGATTTTATTTAATTTTTATAATTCCTCCCCCAAAAGAAAAAAGAAATAGAAATCTTCTAATTTGTCCCATCAATAAATAATCTAGAAAACTTCAATATTAATATAATTAAATATATGAAATTGATTTAGACATAATATTATGATTACTACTAACGTGCCCACTTTATAGATTTGAAAAGAAGCATTCAAATAGAGTAATCTTAATGGAATTGTTAGATCCACAATCCTTTATATGCAATTTTGACATTAAAAAACTATTAAAACTAAAAGCTTTTTATAAAGCGTTTGATGGCAACACCTGACCTAAACTAACATAAGGCTATTTTTGCCATTTAGTGTGAAAATTCATCCATTTCACCTGCAGAAAGATTAATACATTTGATTACAGGGTGCATGCTCAGTACCTGATGTGTTATGTAATTTGTGGTAAACATACAATATTGCCTTCCCCAAACCCTAAAATCTCATATACTCTGGTAGGGAGGGTTTCCTATAAAGGATTATGAGCTCGTCTCACTTCTCCTTCAGGTTCAATGATATAATAATAAAAAGAATTCCCTTCATTGTAATATGATCATAATCTGCTGAGGTACTGTGTTCACATGTCTGCTATATGCCAGATGATGTGGTGGTTTCATGCCAGTTCCTCTGTATTCTATTTCATTTAATCTGCACAACAACCCCACAAAGAGGCTTTTGCTATCCCAGCTTTCTGGTTGAAGAAAGTGATGTCCTAAGAGAAGTGACTTGGCCGTGGTCACACAGAGGCCAGCAGTGGAATTTGGCATTTATAGGATTTCCCTGGCTACCTCAGTATCAAGAATTTCTAGCTTCTCAATTATTTTGGCTTCCATGATTCACTATACTTCCACTCCCATGATTTCTTGCCTATGCAAACTCCATTCCTACATCTCTTTTCTGTCCTTTAGCTCTGACTTAAGTCAAACAAGTGAGTTACCTCCTAAATTGGTCATTCTTTAAAGTTCTTAATGTTGAATGTTCTGGTCCTTTATCCCTTGTTGGGAAAAAGAAATACTATTTACAAAGCTTTTTCTGCATGTAAGACACACTGCTCTCCATAGAGTATCTTCTTTGAGCTTCCCACCAGAGATTGATGTAGGCTTTACTATCTTGGTTTTCAGGTGAAATGCTGAGAATAATAAGAAAGTGATCTCAGATTTGTTCAGAAAGAAACTTCAGTTTATTAGAGGACAACATAATACAGGACACTATTTATCAAAGTACAAACCAGCAATGGAAGGCATAAGAATCATGGACATTCCTACCCCCCTCTCTAGAACAAACAAATCAAAATATCTAGAGGTTAAGCCCTGGAATCTGTATTCAGGAAAGCTTCCCCAAGAGAATTCTTATATTGGAAATTTTGAGACACCCTGAACTGGAAGAACCAGTTGTGGACTTGAAACTACAGAGCCCACCACTCAAATCTCAGTTCCATTGCGTAATGGCAATGTAAGCTTGACTGTGTTGCCCCCACCTCTGAGCCTCTGTTTCCTTTTGTGTAAGGTAAGAACACTTGCCTTCCTTCTCTCATAGATTACGGAGAGCAGGTGAGGTACTGTATCTGATGTATTTAGGCTATGGTAAGACAAGTGTTCAATAAAGGGTCATGGTAAAATGAATGGAATGAATAGATAAAAAGAGTAAAGAAAAAATA
Source organism: Loris lydekkerianus (assembly GCA_963574355.1). Taxonomy (NCBI): domain Eukaryota; kingdom Metazoa; phylum Chordata; class Mammalia; order Primates; family Lorisidae; genus Loris; species Loris lydekkerianus. Next base: position 10,661 of record CAUYPK010135296.1, read on the forward strand.
AAATCTACTTGGCTTGTGTCTGTTTCCATTAGCTAGCTATGCTACTTTGCCTGAGTTTTTCTTTTCTAAAATTTCCCTTAGTGTCTGCTTGTTGACTTAACTTGGAGGCGGCATAATTGGAAGCTAAATATCTCTCTTGTACATTTAATGCTCTTTTATTTGAGCTTGGATTTTAGTTCATACAAAAACATTATCAAAAGCGATAAGAGGTTTGCAGGCACAGGTGGTATGAGCTGGCATTTCCAAACCTTGCTCACAGTGATGGAAACACTCCTAAGAAAATGCCTAAGATACAACAACTCCAATTTCACCTGCTAATGTTATTTGGTGTCTAGACATGACCTTTTAACCCAACTGGTCTTTTCCTAACATCCAGACGCTGGCCACTTGCACTGAGATAGTGCCTGTGTTTTATCATGCTCATGGTCATAAAACTGACAAATTCTGGGTCCAAAAAATCTATTTCTAGTGGATGGTTTTGACCATTTTTAAAGTTTCCTTTGACTATTTTTAAAAGTATATAATCTACCCAAAATAGTAATTTACATTAAATCCATGTAATACAGAAATATTGTACCCAATTCATTCATCTTTGTCATATAAAATAAGCTAATGCTAGATATTATGATTCCATTTTTCTGATGAGAGAATTGAGGTAGTGTTTCAGAGTCAAACTTTCCAAGTCTGTGACGTCTCCTTTCCTAGGTTCCTGCACCATTTGCGCATACATGTGTAATTTTCTGATTTCAAATGCATTAGAGTTTTGTTTCTTCATGTCTTTTGGTTTTTTATTTGACAACTTTATATTCACTTAGAGATTTTTCTTACTTATTTCATAAAGCACATTTTTTTGTCAAGAGAAAATTTTATTTTTTTCTAATCACTAATATGGCAAGTACCCTTACTTATTTATTCAGAGATTAAGACTAAAAATCCTCTTGGGTGGACTTAATTCTATACACAATCTACAACTGACAGTTCTCAGAAATTCAGGTCAAAACCATTATAAGAAGCAAATATTTCAGAACCTCTGCCCTATGACTTGACTCCAAACCAGAACTCTCAGATAACCACTTCTCAGAGGTTTCTTTTTTACTATATCAATGTATTATTTATAGCAAACACATCAGAATATTGAGAACATTGAAAAAAGTCAGAGTGAAAAATATTTCAATCATTTTTATTCAGAATAATGTATAATATGTTAAAAAAATTAAAAAGAGCAAGCCATGGAGTTTAGCATACGTGAGTTTGAAACAGGTCATCCTACCTGCTATACTAACTATAGCAAAGAATTTACTCCTTTATGAAATGGTGACAATGCTCCCTTCTTCAGGCTTGCCAGCAGGAACAAACAACGTATACTTGATATACATTGGCATATGGTATGCACTAAATATGCTTATTTTATTTCTGAGTCCCTTCCTCTCCTCATTATGAAACCTGATATTCCCAGGCTGGTGTGGAGTATGCTGGCTGAAAGCTTGTGTTCTGGCCTTAGATGATCTGAGTTTACACCCATCTGAGAGGTAAACCTTAGTTCTCTTACCTATAAAATGGAGATAGTAACTTCTTCACAGGCTGTTGGGAGAAGCCAACAAATGGATATATGTAATGCATGGCACAGGGTGTGTAATTAGTGTTATCTGTCACCATCACCATCATCACCCTCTACACTGAAACTTTTATACTTTTGAGAATTGTGTTTCCCTAAACAGGACAGTAGCACAATATTTAATAAAGCATTGCCTTGATTTTTTTGCTCCAAAATGTTTTCAAAAAAAAAAAAAAAAAGATTTGAAAGTATAGTTGTCAATTGCCCATTAAAAGAATCTACTTCATTATTTATAAACTAGAAAACAATATGAACATTTTTTGCAATTCTGTCCCTTTCATCCAAATTTTCCAATACCCAGGGTACATATTGTATTTTAAACAACATAAAACAAAACAAAGATATTTCAACAAACGATGCTACTGCTTAGCTTTATTATAGAGAGAATATGAAAACTTCTTGTATGTTTGATCAAGGCCTTTGGGATCAAAGAGAATCTTCAGCTTTCTAAATTTTTCAACCATAAACTCAGAGCTAATAAAATCACTTTTCTCTATGGGGATTACTCCTTGAGCAAGGATTTAAAAGGAGCCAAGTCTTTGCAGGGCTTCTGTCTCACCAGGCTCAGTCTGTGCTTTGCCCTTTATTAAACTGATTTCATTTTTGATAAACAGGGAAGGGATGCAAGCTTATGCTTTTTCAAAAGGCTAAACTAGCATCTGGGCTTGAAGTGATCTCTGCCATGTGATACAATCTGAGGTCTCACTGACTCTCTTTCCACTGCTTGATATTTAGGATCTGATGCATTTGAAAGGAGAGGCTGTGAGCCTAGCAGACCTGTAGGAAGTGAGTGTCACTTTAGTGGCAGAGCCTTAGAGGAATTAGCCAGGAAGTCTAGCTCCTGATGGTCTAGCCCTGCCCTGCCCAGCGTTACCTCTTCCTTAATCCAGAGAGATCAACTCTCTCTTAAATTCTGAGGCTGCCCCCAATATGTTTTCAATCATATCCTCCTTTTTTCTTAAGTCAAGCAATGTCCATTTCTCTTGGTAGCGAAAGTAATCCTAACAAATCTATTCCTTGTGCACTCATAAGGCTCGTGCTGTTCCATTTCCTAATATTTCTTAATCTTTGCAACATGGTACTATATATTATTCTTTTCAATTTCTTACTTTTAATTAGTATGGGTTCATAAGATACATGTGATGTTTTGACATACACAACGTATGATAGTCAAATCTTGGCAATTGAGGTATCCACCTCCTCAAGCATTTATCATTTCTTTGTATTAGGAACATTCCAACACCATTCTTTTAATTATTTTCAAGTATACCCTAACTTATTCTTAATTATATTCACCTTGTTATGCTGTTAAATACTAGAATTTATTCCTTCTACTTACATTTTTGTACCCATATGCCATTCCCACTATATACCCTTCTCCCTACTTCCCTTGTCAGCCTCTGTGACCATCAATCCACTCTCTGTTTCCATCAGAGCAAATGTTTCAGTATTTAGTTCCCATATGCAAGTGAGAACATACAAGATTTGTTTTCCTGCACTTGACTTAATTTCTTTAACATAATGTTTTCCAGTGCCATCCATGTTGTTGCAAATCAGAAAATTGTATTCTTTTTTACAGATAAATAATATTCCATTGCGTATATGTAGCACAATTTATTTCTTTTCCTTTTTTTTTTTTTTTTTTTTTTGGCCAGGGCAGGGTTTGAATGCACCACCTCTGGCATATGGGGCCAGTGCCCTACTCCTTTGAGCCACAGGTGCTACCTGTACCACAATTTCTTTATTCATTCATCCATTAATGGACACTAAGGTTGATTCCAAATTTTGGCTATTGTGGCTCTGATGAGCAGGGGACTGCAGATGACCCTGAAATACTAATTTCCTTTCTTATGAGTTTCTTCCCAGCTGGATCATATAGTAGTTCTATTTATTGTTTTTGAAGAGCCTTGATATTGTTTTCTATAGTGGTTGCACTAATTTACATTCTCAACAATAGTGTATGAGGTTTTCCCCTTTGTTCATATCCTTGCCAGCATTCATTAATGCCTGTCTTTTTGACAAAAGCTATTTAACTGGGGTGAGATGATATCTCACTGCAGTTTTTATTTGCATTTCTCTGACGATTAATGATGTTGAACATTTTTCATATACCTATTGGCCATTTGTTTGTCTTCTTCTGAGAATTGTCTATTCAGATCTTTTGCTCATTTTTAATCAGATTATTTAACATTTTCCTATTGGTGGATTTTCTTAAACTTTGTAATTATTAATCCCTTGTCAGATGGGTAGTTTGAAAATACTTTATTCCACTCTGTGAATTTCTATTCATTTTGTTGATTGTTTAATTTTTTTTATTATAAATCATAGCTGTGTACATTAATGTGATCATGGGGCACCATACACTTGGTTCATAGATAGTTTGACACATTTTCATCATACTGGTTAACATAGCCTTCCTGGCATTTTCCCAGTTATTTTGCTAAGACATTTACATTCCACATTTGCCAAGTTTTACATATACCCTTGTAAGATGCACCACAGGAGTAATCCCATCCATCCCCTTCCCTCTACCCACCTCCCCCCTCTCTCCCCACCCTTTCCCTTTTCCCCCTATTCTTAGATTGTAACTGGGTAATAGCTTTCATGTGAAGGTCCTAAATTAGTTTCATAGTTTAATTTGATGTGCAGAAGTTCTTCAACTTGATGTGATCTCATTTGCGTGTTTTTATTTGGTTGTCTATGCTTTTGAGGT
>CAUYPK010135297.1:0-41090 GCA_963574355.1 Loris lydekkerianus
AACTTTAGTGAAATTGATTATGATGTGTCTGGGGGATGTCTTATTTGGGTTGAGTCATGCTGGAGTTCTGAAACTGTCTGATATCTGAATTTCAGAATCTCTTGGCATGTCTGGAAAGTTCTCCTTCATAATCTCATGGAGAAGAGACCCTGTGCCTTGTGAAGCCACTTCATCACTTTCGGGGATCCCTATAAGACAAATATTGGTTTTCTTCGAATTATCCCAGAGCTCTCTGAGAGAGTGATCTGTTTTTGCCCTCCATTTCTCTTCCTCTTTGAGAGTTTGGGAGCGTTCAAAAGCTTTGTCTTCAATGTTAGAAATCCTTTCTTCTGCTTGCTCCATTCTGTTACTGATGGATTCTACTGTGTTTCTCAGATCTTTGAGGGATGCAACTTCTTGTCTCAATGTGTCAAAATCTTTGGTCATTTGGTCTTTGAATTCGTTGATTTCTTGAGATATCTTTTGGGTTACTGCTTAGAATTCTAATTCGATCTTATTTGCTATCCAGATTCTGAATTCAATTTCTGACACCTCAGCTATTTGTTAGTGCGTGGGGTCTTGTGCTGTGTCTTCCCCATTGATCCTTGGGAGAGTTGATCTACTCTTATTATTCATATTGCCTGAGTTTTTCTGTTGATTTCACCTCATGATTGTTTTTCACCGTTGCCTCTGGCCATCCTCAGAGTTGGCGAGGTGTCTCTCCAAGATTAGACCCCAGTGTGATCACTATATTGTTGCTGGATCTTTGTAGGGACTGACCCTGTGTAGTTCCTCTGGGGATGCCCCAATAAGGGAGTTCTGGTTGTGGAAGCAGCTTCAGAGTGTGACACACCTGGATCCAGCAACAGGGCGGGAGGTGGTGCACGCGGTTCTGGGAGTGCCTGGCGTCCAGTGACTTTGGCACGGAGAGCCCAAGGCTACACCAGTCTCTGGCCAGGAGAAGGGCTGTGTGCAGGGGCAGGGAGGGCTCTGGAGGGCACGTGGCTACCAGAGTCCCTGGCCAGACAAGCAGGCCGGTGTGGAGGCAGGGAGGGTACCAGAAGGAGGTCTCAGGGTTGCGCGGCTCCCACATTTCCTGGTCAGGGCCTGCAGAGGGCCCAGTGCGGGTCGTGGGTCGGGGGTCGCAGCGCAGCTCTTATGGAGGTCCAGGTGGTGCCAAGCCCAGGAGTTTGAGGTTGCTATGAGCTGTGACACCATGACACTCTACCCAGGGCAACAGCCTGAGGCTCCAGTGTGCCAAAACTGGTCTCATTCTGCCCCTGAGGGTTAAGGCTATAAGGCAGCTCAGTCCCCGCCTTAAGGCTGCTCAGTCACTAGGTTACTAGCTCCTGCCTGATCCTTGCTCTGCGACCCTGAGTGCAGAGCTTGCCAGGGCAGTTTTCTTACAATGGCTCCCTGTGGCCCACGGCTGAACACTATTAGCTTTGTCCAGCTCAGTGGCTCAGTCTGGGGCCCTATACAATGCCCAAAGTTCTCTGCACTCCTGTTCAAGCTTTCCCCAAGGCAGTTCAATTGAGTGCCAAGTCCAAAAACACCGAAACAGTTCACAGTAAGGCCTTTCCGGTTTGCAGTCTCAGTGCTGCTTATACTTACAGCTGCCAGCAGGATTAGGTCAATCAAACACACGCAACCACTTGCCATTTTTCCACTGTTGTTGTCCTCCTCTTGGGGTCCAGAAGTCCCTTGCTGACTCCCTGTATCCTCAAAGGGATGATTATAGGCAGATCCCACCAGCCAAAGATGCCTGGAGTCTTATCTACCCAGACTCACTGTGCCCAGTTGCAGGGAAGCTGTTACTCAGCCGCTACCTTGCTCCACCTCCTGTAATTTTTTAAACAAATAACTCTTCCTTCATATTTTAACCAAATCTTAAAAGATTAAATAATCTAACTTTATACCTACGTGATCTTTCAAAAAACTTCCATGTGAACTAAAAAGTATGTTTATGTTAACTGAAATTAAATTATGTTTTAGACATTTGCAAAGCACTAACTGAAATGAAGAATAACATCTAGTTAATTTTATCAATGCAGATGGCTATGACTCTATTACATATTGATCTTCGACATCAATCAATTTACAAGATCACTGCTAAATCTCTACTTCATTTATGCCATATTACAGATACATTTTGTTGTTATTGTACAAATCCAGGCCACCATAAAATTACTAATTATTACTCTTTTTAGTAAATTTTCAAAAAATTAAAAAATATATATATATACACACATATATAAACACATACACATATACATACATACATACATACACACACACATTTGACAGTTATATTCCATGGCATATATATTATGTGTGTGGCATTTACTCAGCAACATCTCTTAACACTTAGTGTGAACTTTGTCAGAATTCTCTCCAGCAAGTCATCACTTTCTCTTGATTTCATACCTGGCTATGGGCTTAGGTATTCTATTCCACTTTTGAATCCCCTTGCACAGGTGATGAAACAGGTGACAGGTAATTTATATACGTTATTTTTTCTGGCTCATGTTATATGACCCACTCAGAGTTTTAAATAATTCTGAATTACTTATTATCAACTAATACAAAAACCTAGATCACCAATTTACCTTTAAAACAGTAAAAGTTAATAATATTGGGTCTACATTTCACATGGAAATTGGTCAATGCTGCCCCATTAGACAAAGCCTGAGCTCTCTACATTGCCAAAAACTGTCACATTACCTGACTCCTGTACCTGTGTTTGCAAACCCTTTCTTAAAGATTAAGTGAGTAATGGGGTGATAATTAGGTATAAGGAAACAAAGCACAAAGCAGAACCAGGTTTTGGAACGTTATAAGGGACGTTATAAGGGACCTGATACTGTGATTGCTTCCATACTCCAAATACACTTCAGAGAAGGCGGAAAGAAGCAATTCCTTGAACAAAGGCCACCATGGCTTATGACAGAAGATCTTATTCAGGTCCTGCCTGGAAGTGCTAATGTTAAGAATCAGCATTTGACCAGAGAGTCTCCTATAGGGTGGACAGCTACTCCTGAGATAGCTGTCATAAGATGCTTGTCAAAAAATATACCAAATACGATTTGTGTCTGGCATGTCCAAATGGACCTCCCTTCTTGGTAAGGAGTTGGAGAAAGCAACCGCATGTGAAAAAGAAGAGTTAGATCACTGTAACAGGCGTAAAGAAGGATATTAAATAATGATAAAGAAGGGGTCAATTCATCAGGAACATAACAGTCCTGTGTATGAACCTAACAACAGAGCTTCAGAGTACACGGAGAAAAGACTGACAGAATAGAAGGAAGAAAAACCCACAACTGAAGTGTTGGGGACTGCAACACTTTCCTGTCATAATTCATAGAATATATAAAATCAGCAAAAATACAAAAGATACAAACAACACTACCAATGAACTTAATGTAAGTGAGAATTTTAGGACATTCTACCCAACATCATAGAATATACATTATTTTCAAGTGGACATGGAACATTTGCCAAAACAAACCATGTTTTAGGCTATAAAATAAACTTTAAAACATGTAAAAGAATTAAAATTATATAAATAATGTGAATTAAACTAGAATTTACTTAATAGGAAAAAAATCTAGAAAGCCATCATGTATTTTTTAGAACCTACTTCTAAATAATTTATAGGTCAAAGAAGAAATTATAAGAAAAATTAGAAAACATTTTTGAAAAACACAATATACCAAAACTTATGGGAAACAACCAAAACATTACTGAGAAGAAAAATTAATAGCACCTGAATGCTCATATTAGAAAATAATAAACATTTATAATCATTTACCTACATTTCCACCTTCAGAAACCAGAAAAAGAAAAAGCAAGCTACATCAAATGCAAGCTAGAAGAAGAAAAGAATACAGCAGAATTCAGTAAGAATGAAGCAAAAAAATAGATAAATCAATGAAATCAAAAGCCAATTCTCTGGGAAGCTAAAAAAAGTGATGAATTCTTAACCAAACTAATCAAAAACAAAAAAGAGAAGGCACATACTACCAATTATCAAGTATGAAGAGGAAACATAATTACAGATCCTACAGATGTTACAAGTCAAATGAAGAGATATTGCCAATATCAATAACTTAGACAGCTATCATCATACCTGAAAAACTACACTCCTCTAATCAGAAACAAGGCAAGAAGGTCTGGGATCGCCATTTCTATTCAACATGGAAGTCCTAGCCACTGTAATAAGGCCAGAATAAAAAACAAAAGACATACAAGTTGAATAGGAAAAAGTTTATTTAAATTCATTGTAAAATACAGATAACACACCTATTTACATAAAACATTTTTACAAGTCCACAAAAAAATAATTACTTCTAATAAATGAATTTAGCCAGAGTGCAGAAATCAAGGACAACGTATTATACAAAGACCAACCATACGTCTATACAGTTTTGAAAATTAAAATGTTTAAATGATACCATTTATAACATAAAAGTTATGAAATATGTAGGGATAACTCCAGCAAAATATTTGTAAGGCCTGTAAAATGAAAATTACAAAACTTGCCGGAGAGAAATCTAAGGACTTAAATAAATGGAAAAGATAAGTTGTGGTCATTAATCAAAAGACTGTTAAGATGTCAAGTCTACTCAAATTCACCTAAGATTTTGCAGAAATAAGCAGACTGCTCCAAAAATTTATGTATAAATGAAGATTAAAATAGCCAAATTTTAAAAAAGAAAAAAAATTATAAAATAATCAATACAAATTGATATTGACAAAAGAACAGATTTATAGTCCAGAAATAGAGCCACACATATATGGTCAATTAATTTCTAAAAAAAATATCAAAGCAATTCAGTGGCAAATGTATACACTTTTCAAAAAAATAGTGCTAGAAAAAAACAATATTGACCTCCACATGCAAAATTATTTACTTCTAGGCGGGGCACAGTGGCACACACCTGTAATCCTACCACTGTGGGAGGCCAAGGCAGGTGGAATGCCCAAGCTCAGGAGTTCAAGACCAGCCTGAGCAAAAGTAAGATCCTGTTTCTACTAAAAATAGAAAAACTAGCCAAATGCAGTGGTGGGCACCTGTAGTCCCAGCTACTCGGAGGCTGAGGCACGAGGGTCCCTTAAGTCCAAGAGTCTGAGGTTGCTATGAGCTAGGATACCATAGCACTCTACCCAGGATGACAGAATGAGATTCATTCTCAAAAAATCAAAACAAACAAACAAAAACTTTATACTCTTACTCATTATATTTAAAAAACTCAAAATAGATTAAAAAAATGTAAACATAACAAAATATATAACATTTCCGTAGGAAAATATAAGAGAAAATCTATGACTTTTCTAGGGTTAGGAAAAGGCTTCAGGGACAGGGTACACAATGTGGAACCATTCAAAAATTGATAAACTAGACGCCATTAAAATTAACAGTTTGTCTTCGGAAGACACTATTAAAAAGATAAAAATATATGCTGTAGCTTGAGGGAAAGTATTTTCAAAAAACATGAAGTCCTTGTATGTGTACTACATAAAGAAATCTTACAATTCAGTAAGAAATTCTCCAGTTTTTATAAAGTAAGAAATAAACAGATATTTCACCACAGAAAACATACAAGTGAGTAAGACCATGAAAAGATATTCAACTTCATTAAGTTCAACAGAGAACTTAAAACTACATTTAGATACTATAAAACATTAACTGGAATGAGTTACATTAAAATGACTGACAATACCAAGAGCTGATAAGAATATTGAGCAACTCTGACTCATGCGTTTCTGGAAGAAATGCCATGTACTACAGTCGTATGGGAATGTTTTCATAGTTTCTTGCAAAATTAAATACACACTTAACGGTATCATCTTGCAATCCCAATATGACATATTTATCAGGAAGAAATATAAATATATACCCACAAGAGACCTATATACATCTTTATTACAATAGTCAAAAAACGGGAAACAACCCAAAAGTCTATCAACTTGCACATGGACATGACTTCTGTGTTCTGGCCATACCCTGGAACAAATTACCTACGAACAAAAAAGAAAAAATGACATATGTGACATGGGTAAGTATCAAAGGCAGTATGCTCAGTGAAGTAACCCAGAAACAAAAGACTATATACTGAATGCATCTGCTTTAAAAAAAAATGTGCATTATGGTAAAGGCAAAACTAATAGGGGCGTAAAACAAATCAGTGGTTGCCAGATGCTCCAGATGGAATGAGGAGAATGACTACATATGGGCACAGGGGAACTCTCCGGAGTGACAGAAATACTCTATTTCATGGTCATGGTAGTGAACACAAGACTGTAAACATCTGTTAGAACACAACAAAAAACACACCTAGAAAAAGGGGATTTTGTTGTATGCGAAATATATAAAAATCTGATTTTTTAAAAACTGGGCTAAGGCTTATGGAACACTAACATGGCTTGAGAAACAAGCTGGGGCTCCTCTAAGAAATCATCCAGAACTATGCTGTAGAACGGGCTTGATGAGATAACTGCTGCGGCTGTCCCTGTTGCCAGACCCTCAAATGCCAGAACTTTACTGCAACTGCTAAGGATGCCAGCTCTACATCAGACACTCAACCCTCCCCACTACCAAGCTGCACGGGCATCGCCTTCTGCTCCCGTCTGTGCCAGCCGCAGCAGCTCAGCATGCACCTGAAAGCCTGTTCCTGCATGTTGTTCTCCCTTCCAAGTCATGGTCTTACCTATGTGAATCTGCTGGGAAATCCTCTGTCCCAGCTGTACAAGGGGCTAGAAATTTTAGTTCCCACCTCTACCACTGGGAAGGCAGACTCACAATGTGAGAATTTCTCCAAATATTAAAATTTCTCAAAATATAATGGCCAGCCATGGACAAATGGTGACCATAGCAAGCAGTAAATGAAAATGTAAAAAAAAAAAAAAAAATCTCCTCCTTCCTCTCCCCTACCTCTTGTAAGCCTGTCTTTGTCAAGTTCTCCATATTCCCTTACCTCGCATTCTCTGCAAGGGAAAGCTGAAACTACTAAAGACCTACGGGCTTCCTGTCTCCGGTGAAGCTGGCACTCACTGAGGAAGGGACACTGGAAGAGAGGATGTGGGAGGGGTTGCCTTTGACCCTGAGAGAGGAGAAATGAGACTGCTGGGAGGGGTATGGAAGTTGTCCAAGTTCCTTGACAGGAGGGGATCTATGCCCTACTTTGCTCAGAAAACAAAGCAAATAAATGCGCCTCAAGGAGGATGGCTGTCCTGGACGCTGGTGCTCTGTCATCACAAGACTCCCAGGTTCTACAAGGCACAGAAGCTGCAGAGCAGTAAGACTCAAAGGACCTGTGGGTTTGAACAAGGGGAATGACAGCCGCTACTCCACGGGCCGGAGAGGTCCCCAGCATTTTGGATCTATGAGAGAGAGGCCTTGCAGTGTGGAGGAGGGAGCTCCAATAATTGGTAATAAATTAAGATTAACAGACATTTCTTGAAAACCTTTGTGAGACCCAGGAACAATAAATATTTTATAAATAATCTTAATGCCCCAAAGATTAGATGAAAATACTGTTTTCCATCTCTATGCTTTTAAATTTCAGAAGTCATAGCTTAATAGCAGGGGATGGGAAGAGAAAACTGACAGAATGTACAGGCTATTCTTTCAGTGTTCAGGGATTGCCTTTTATTACACTGATAACTCTTTAGTCAAAATAAAAATTCCTTGGTGCTTAGCAGTCTAAAGAATTTCTGAAAATCGCAGCTTTTAACTTGGATAATGACTAGGCTAGGAAGAATGTCTTTTTCTTTCCTAGTTTAGTTTCACTTTGTTTACAGAGCACTTTAATTTATACTTTGATAGGCCTTTCTGACATTGTGATGCTGCGTTGAATGTCTGCGGCAGTCAGGTCATCAGACTGAAGATTTATATTGGGAAATGCCATCTAGAGTTTCCAGATGGCGAAAGGCCAGATAAATGGCCTTTCCTGTTAAACACAACCATGTACTCTCAACTTCGCCACTTGGTTGAATACAGCTCCACTTGGCTATAATGAGCGAGTGCCATTTGTTTAATGAAGCATTCATATGACAGAAGTGGCTACACCAACAAGTAGGGTTATTTATGAACAAATAAAGCCATCTGAAGCTATCAGGAAGGATGTTATATTCTCGAACCAATTAAATTCTTTCTAAAACTGGCTCAACTGAAATATTTTATTCTTGTTCACCAATAACATTGCCTCTTTCCAAACTAAACACTATTTTTAATTTTTTTTTTTTTAAGATATATTTGTGTCAGTAGTAGTTTAGCTTGTAACTAGTTTAAAGCATTCTTCCATTTCCAACAAGAAATAACAGGAGTCTGGTTATGTATCATTTTGGAAGCACTTAGAAGTCTAGGAATACAGAGAGAGGTAAAACTGAATTATAATTAGGTCCTGACACAATGTATCCAAGTAACTGACAGGACCTTCAAGGCCTTGCTTAATCTGACTTCTGCCTATCTTTCCAGCCAGTCTTAGAGCACTTTGTCACACAGTGAACTTTTCTCAAGTTCAGCATACACTGTACTCTCCCACCGCAAGACTTATATGGTCTATTTCCTTATCCTGAAATAACACACATAGAAATATACATACACACATACTACATACAAACACACCTGATCCTTCTCACACCCATCCTTCAGATACCAAAATTGTGCTGGCTTCCAAAACAGGTTACATTTCCCTTTTAAGTGCCCTTATGTCCTTGAAATAGTCATGACACTTAAAATTATCTTTTATGTCTTTCTTAGATTCTAAGTATAACCTAGATTCTCAAGTCCCAGCACACAAAGACAATAATACAGCAAATTTCCAATATGTATTTGATGCCATCATCAAGAACTTATGTGCCAAGTATCATTCTAAGCAATTTACATAAAGCTAGCAACAAACAAGGCACAGAAGTGGTATGATTATTAATCATATGTTACACACGAGGACACTGAGGCCCAGAGATGGAGCTGGGATCAACTAATGTCGGTGTGACTCCAGATCCCTTCCTAGCTCCTACCCCTTATAGCCTCCAAGTAAAGCCAAGCAGAGCATAGGACCTAGAGTCCCGGTGTGGCTACTGACTAGCTGCGTAGCCTTGGGCATGATCCTCAAATTCTTTGAACCTCAGTTTTCTTGGCAATTTTAAGAAAAGCAATAAAAATGCCCACTTTAAAGGATCACTTTGAAAAATGTATGCTAAAGGGCTTAGCACAAATGAGGTTTGTAATAAGTAGTAACTGAGTCTGATCTCAGGAAAATTACCTAAAGTTATTAATAATAAGCAGTAAGAAACAGAGAAGAAAGAAAACAGTATATATTCACCTAGACTCACGCAACTGTGGCAGGGGCATGAACCTTCTCAAGAAAATCATGGTTATCCTCTTATTTCAACACAGACCTACAGCTATGATATTTTTATTATTGAACATGATACAAAGTTACTCTTGAGCATATTTTTTCAAAAGCTTATTTTGGTATTTGAGTTATTAATAAATATCTACGTGTTCCAACCCCCGAGTAAAAAGCCAAAAGACTTGATTTTTCCTACAACAAAGCACCAGTGAAATTGGCAAATGAAATATAAAGGGAAAAATAGAAAAGAAACATTAGAATCCAAAAGCTGGCAGAAAATAAAAAGATAAGTCTAAATGAAACGAACAACGGAGCATGAAGCATAAGCAAGGAAAGAATGGAGGACGGTAATGGGCATAGAAGGCCCTGCATTGTTGACGGCATCTGATCCACCGATTAGTGTTATTTCTAAGCAGATTAACCAAATCCCAACTGTTCTACAGCAGGTCCTTTCTCTAAGTGTCTCCTACCTCACATCAGCAAATAAAAAACAAACAACATTTTAAACACACAAATATAATCAAAAGAAAAAACCCGTCCACGCAAACAGAAATGTCCCGGGTTGGTGATTCGCCCTGATAATAACGTGTATGCCTGTTCTCTCCTCCCATTCTGTGCCTGTGTTAAAAATGATGAAAGTGATAAAGCTTAAACGAAGTAAAATGAAAGAGAATGAGCTCCTCTTTGTAAGTTCTAAATATAGCATCAAACCCTCCTCTCCTCAGCGACAGGCACTGCAGGACTGAAGATCACTGCACGAGGGTGGAGAGGGTAAAAGATGCTGTGCTGGGGCCTGTTTATCTCTGTCCCAGATACAGCCAGGAACTTCTAACCTTATTGTGCTTCTTCCTATCATAGCCTTCTCCATAGCAACCGAAAATCCACAGTAGCAAAAAATAGATGGGGAGATAAAAAAATATACATCCAGTACTAACCACTGGTTACACACACACACACACACACACACACACACACACACTCTTATATATAGAAATCCTGCAAAACGGCTGAGTTCAGCAATGGTTTAAAAAAAAAAAAAAATCACATATTCTCCCTGAAATCTCATACTACAATGGAAGATTACCCACTAAAAATAGGAATTAAACTAGCATAGTATTAATGTTATTTTTCTATAGCATTTATATTTGTAATATAGCATTTTACACCAGATTTAATCTCTAAGATGAGCTTATTTTACTAAAAAAAAAAACAAAAAACTTTTTTTAAGGCCCAACAGATTTCCCAATTTTAGATCCAGAAGAAGAGCTTTTTACCTCATTTACTATTCTTGAATGAATGAGACTGTTATACTGTACAGTATTGTGGCTTTGTGTCCATTTTACATTGTACTGCTGGTGAACAGCACTTTTGACCCCTGTTGGTCATTCTCCAGAGTAGAAAACCAGACTAAGCCACCACCACCGACAAGGATTCTCACACCAGACAAAAGCAACAGAGAAGTAAAATCATCCTTTGGGCACAACGAGCCTTGGTTGATATCACTGTTCGTTTATTTTGGCTTAACTTTGATGTTTAACTGGTTAATTAATAAATGCACATAAAACATAAGGTTTCTGCATGAAGAGCTTCTCCAGCAAGGCAGGTATGGGGAAGCATAATTGCATCGGAAAAAGCACAGTGGCTCACAGCACTTTAGATAAAAGAAAAAAAAAAAATCTCTTAGGGTTGAGATGGCAACAACAGCATTAGATGCATTTGTCCCCTTCAGGACCTACTTCTGAAACCCAGATGATTACAGATCTTCTCACTGCTTCCATTCCTAACCTCTGGGTGCCCAGGGAAATCGCAGAAGGCGCTAAGCACCTGTTGGTAGCCTATAATACAAGCCAGAAAACTCCTGCTTCCCCAGTGAGAGATTTTGAGATGCTCACTGCTGAATTATTTATTATATGACGACCTGCATTTTCTCACTAAACGGTGATGTTGTATTACTGGTTCAGCTGATATATTTATTTATATCCAGTAATTTGAATGTCACAGGAAGATAAATTTTTATGGCTACTTTATTAAATTACAGGATGGAAAAGGCAATAAAGGATACAGACACAGTGGGTTAAGTGGAGGGGAAATGGGGAGTAAATATTTTGATGTCAGGTATATTATTAATTGCTTAATAGAAGAGACTATACTTAGTCCTTTTCCAGAAAGCACAGGGAAATGAGGCCTAATAATGAGGCGTCCTTGGTAGTTCAGGGAAGGAGGCGGCCGCAGCAATCACACTCTACATGCTCCCACCTCGGCCCACAGAGGCCCAGGCTAATCTAACGCTATACTTCTTTCTTCTTTTTTTTTTTTAAAGTTCAGAATATTACAGGAGTTCATATATTTTGGTTACATAAATTGATTTTTTTTCTAGTTTAGGTTCAAGTTAGAAGTGTGTCCATCATCTGGATAGAGCATTGTATTCATTAGGTGTGAATTTACCAGGCCGCCGACCAGGTCAGGTGCTGGGAATAGGGACCTGACCCTGATCACAGAGATCCTGCCCTTGTGGAACTTACAGTCTAACAGAGATATGGCTGTTTATCATGTAAACACACGGCAGTAGAAGATAAGCACTTTTACTTTTCTTTTCTTCTGATGAGTCCCTGTGATTGTGAGGTTTCATTTTAATTTGAGGGGCATTTCACTAACAGGATGGCCACTTCTGAAACTACTGGCCTAACAATTAACAGCTGAGCCATCAGGTCCCAAGAAAACATAACAAGGAAACAAGGGCTGTGGCCTTGGTCCAGGACCTTGCTAGGGGTCTTCAACCTACACACAAGGGCCCAGTGGAGAACTGCAGGAGGTGGCCCTTCCCTGGAATCCTGGGACTCTGTGAGCTGACGAACAGAGGGTCTGTGGGCCCCTTCTCTGGTTACACAGTCCTGCCAGCACTGCCTGAGTTTCAGAGAGAACTTCGCTTGAATTTTGAGCAAAGTGATATTCTGAGAGGCTGGTGGAAGCTCTTTTCTTTGGCATGAGAAAAAAAACGACAGTGAACTGGGGCACCATGCAGGACAGACAGAACTTTCTACATAGCTGCCATTTTTTTCTGCAAAAATTTAGCTTGCTCTCTGCAACAAGCTGGATGATGGTTTGAGAGTGAAACTTACCCTGCTCTACTGCAGTCACAACTTTTAAAAAAATGTTGTGCATAATAAAACATGTGTTTCCACCAATTTTTGAGTTAAAGTGATGAGAAAATTGTACTATCAGATCTAAGGTATTACAACTACTTAACCAGTATTCATAAGTTCCTTCTGCACAATTTTTAAAGTTACTCTCTTTTTCTGAAACTGAAAGCAGCAGCAGTCCTAGACACTGACTACAACTTCCCTCTGCACAAGTACATACCACCTGTATGTTGAGCCCCAGGTCAATCCTCGAGCTCTCTGTCACCTAGAGAGATAGAATCATAACACTCCAACTTAATCCTTCAGACAATTCCATGGCTCCTCAAAGTTGTCTGCGGTCTGGGGACTTGGCCAATGAGAGCAGGTACCCCATGGTTTGCAACTCATTGACAGTCACAGAAGCACCCAACAAATGTGGATGTGCAGGATCAGGGTTTAGAGATGAAATCAGTTATTCACATGTCAACAAAAGAGCAGTTTTAACAAACTTTCCTAAAGCAGCTTCTGAGGTGAGGATCATGAGAACAAACCCAACAAAAACTAGGAAATAATATGTCACAGGACTATCCTCAACCCAATCCCCTGATGAGAATACACCCAAAGTAACAACCTGCTTCCTTCATGCCCACCTCTGTCCTTGAAGCCAGACTTCAGCACAGCCCACCACCTCATCCTCTGCAGAGGGATGACAAATAGGAAAATGACATTGAGGCCAGAGTTCTAAACCAAGATGTCCAACCTGCAGCCCACGGGCCACATGCTGATATTGTGAGGACTTAATTTTGCTTGTGTTGGTGTGGGATATCACACAGAGTATGCACAGCCCTTTTGTTTTTGCTAATCAGCTTTCACTAGGGTTTGTGTATTTAATGTGTGGCCCAAGATTCTTAGTCTCCCAACATACAATAGAAGGAAAGAAAAAGGTTGGACACTCCTATAAACAGTTCACAAACTGAGTAATTCACCCATCAATTATGAGGTCTCTGCATAGTATTTATAACTACTTATACACTACGCTTCAAGGTCCATGTGTATACATGTAAAACGTGTGTGTGTATATATACATATATCTATACATACTATATAGAGAAAGCATATATACTATGCATATAGTGTTATACTTACACAAATACACATGAATGTGTGTATACATATATATATCAAAGTGTCTGAAGAATGAGAGCTGAAACAGATAATCAAATCAGTTTAAAATTCACCATTTGTTTTCCTTAAAACAATCATTTCTCATTTTTAATTGGGAGCTGACAGGACAGCCTTCTCCAGACACTCACCAGTTTCTAGAGGCAAGCGCCATTAAGCAAAACTGTGTGTCTACTCTAGCTCTGTAATTAAAATGGGAATACAACAAAAAACAACTCAGACAATATCTATGAGCTTTGATTGAAATGAAAGTGATACTCAGCAGTCAATCTAACAGGCAGGTGATACCTTTAGTCAATTAGCTTTTAAATAGAAGAGTGTTCTACACCTATTCAAGTTCTCAATTTTGTAAACTGGAGATTTAAAAAAACATTCCAATGTTAAAGACTGTTTCAACTTTATTTCCTAGTTTTCATTTCCTAGTTGGACTCAGATTAGGGTACCTTCAGATCAGTTTCCACCAACAGTGAGTTTCCTATTCATAAGTGAGTATCGGTTACCCAAACTCTGTCCAGAAATCAAGTCAGCAACCAGATGGCATTTGCTATTGTTGCTCTACTGGCCTACTTTCACTGACTTAAACATTTTAAAAATCTCTTTGAAAGTGTTTACTTTAGATAGTTTCCCACAGAATAAGCTAACTGAAGACTTTTTTCAATTTTCATGTAAAAACAAAGCTTTAAGGTAAATCCTATACACAAGATATCATTTAGTATTTTAGTATCATTTTAGTATTGTTTTGGTATTGTTTTTTATTTGTAGTTTTTCAGAATGTTACGTGTGACCTTAAATATCATCTGATTGAATCCTTTTATTGCATAAATGAAAATAACGTGGGTCCCCAAGAAGGAAGTTATTTGTTTGAAATCACAGTTAGCATCAGTCCTTAAATTCTCAGCTGAGTGTTACTTCCACTGTGTCAGATTTGTCACACAAAGAACAGAAATTCAAACTCAGGACCAAATTCAAGAATTTGTTAATAGGAATCCTGAAATCTGTGCTTCTTTATGTCTATTCCATGATTATTTATTCCATTACTCATTTGGACATTTACCAAATAGCAGATGATGGAGATAAAGAAGATGACTCTGCCATCAATTTATTCCAGTAATTTCTAGAAAATCTAGTTATCTTTAAGTTTTTTTGATGAAAGGGGTTAAAAATAAAAAGAAGAAATGCAACTGGAGACTTGAACAAACTTCAACTTGTTATGCATCATATCTCCCCATTTGTAATACTTTAAGCCAAAATCCCCATGAAAACCTAATCAATATTCCCTAACTTAAAAAACCAAACATGGGTTTTTATGAACTTAAATAACAACAAGAACTTCAAAAACTTACTTTGTCATAGGAAGAATATCTAAAAGGTATACGTATTTGGCTACAATTATTGCCAGAATAATCTACTTGCGGTCATTTGATTACATTTACATAAAAATTTAAATATACTTTTGAAAGTTAGTGAATCACATGATCATGACAGTTGAATTAGATAAAAAAACATGAAAGTATAAAACATTTGAATTATAGACTATATCCATGTACAACTAAAGCTGGCAACATTAAGTATAAGTTCCACCGAAAGCCTACAAGCAACTCCACAGCCATTTAAGAAGTAGATATAAAAATATGATCACAGTAAATGTAACATCTGGTCTAGATTATATAAATGAAACCAAGTCTAATATATTGTTAAAACAAAGCATATTGTTGGATAAGGTTGATGATATTACCAAAATGGTTAGAGTAAGAAAGTTGCCACTAAATGTTAGTTTAAAAACACATTATAATTTCTACTCCTATCCATAAAAGACCAAATGGTGCTATGCCATCCTTCCCACTGTAAATAAGTACAATACCAAGCAAAATATATGAAGGAATTGTTTTTGGAGGTTGGAAAAGAAGCAGCAGGACTGTTAGATGAATTTCCCAGAAGTGGGGCCACAATACAGCCCCATGATCTGATCATTCAGCCTCTGGCTTGAGGCACATTCCATACAGAGTCTGTAGAGCGATGGAGTCAAAGCAGAAGGAGCAGATTCACTAAGCTAAGAAGGCAGAGACTCAAGTTCAGGGCTGTTCACGCGAATAGAATCTGTGGAGTTAACAAAGAGTTGAAACTGTGAAAAGAAGGAACTCCAGAAAGCTATACGTAGTTCCCTTACTTTGGCTAAAGATGGAGGTGCACACGCAAAGGGTGAGACTGTACGAGGCTCAGTAGAGAACATCTATTAGGGGCTGTGAGTGGAACAGAGACCCTGGAAGTTGAACAGTACTGGGAGATATACGGCCAGCCAGAGTGAAGAGATCACACTGAACCAGCCAGTGTGGGGGAAGCAGGTTGAACACTCCAGGTGTTTAACTGAGACCCCATAATGGCCAGGCCTAAGTTAACAGGGCTACTCTAACCCTAGAGTAAAGAAAACTCTGGGCCTGCCCTAAGATAAAATAAAACCAACTCTGAAATGATTAAAGTTTATGCTCCTGTAAATTATTTTTCTGCCAGAGGAAAACTACATACTCTGACATCAAATCTGTACTCACAAAAAGAGCATCAGCAATGTGTAGCATATAATAAAAATTATCAGAAACAAGAAGGAAATGTGACCTACAGTGGGGTTGCAAGGGAGTCCATAAATGTCAATCCACACAAGGCAAAGACGTTAGAACCACCAAGACAAGCACCCTGAAATAGCTTTTAAAACTATGTTTAAGGATTTAAAAGGAAAAAGTGGATTTAATAAGTAAATGGATTTTAAAAGCTCAGTAGAGATTTTTTCCTATAAAAAGAAATAAAATATAAATTCTACAAATAAAAATGTAAGTGATAAAATTTAATGGATGAACTTAACTGAAGATTGGACAGTACAGAAGAAAAAAATCAGTGAACTTGAGCATAGGACAACAGAAATCATCTGAAGCCCAAAGAGAAAAAAAAGTGAACAAAATTAGCAGGATCTCAGTAACCTCTAGGATAATAAAAAGTGGTCTAAATAAGTGCACTAAGAGTCCAAGAATCATAACAAAGGGAGAACCGAATAGAGAAAATATATGAATAGAGAGCAGACAAGTTTTCTCCAACCTGATATGAAACTAATGTATAGCTTTCATATGAAAGCTATAACCCAACTATAGAAGAAGGGGAAAGAGGAAAGGGAGGGGAGGGGAGGAGGGAGGGGGAGGGGGAAAGGACGGGTGGAGGGAGGGTAATTAGTGGGACCACATCTACGGTACATTTGACAAGGGTACATGTTAAATTTACTAAGTGTAGAACATAAATGTCTTAACACAATAACTAAGAAAATGCAGTGAAGGCTATGTTAACCAGTTTGATGAAAATATTTCAAATGGAATATAAAACCAGCGCATTGTACCCCATGATTACATTAAGGCACACAGCTATGATTTAACAACAACAAAAAAAAATTAACAGAAATATCAAAGGAGCACAAAGGAAACAAAGCAGTATAAACAACACAAAGAAAACAACTGAGCACATCATGGCTGAAGATCTTAAGACCAAAATCTTAAAAGCTAAGCTCAACGAGCTGCCTACTACATAATTCAACTGATGGGGCATTCTCAAGAAAAAGGCAAAACTACAGGTATCGAAAATTGATCCATGATTTCTAGGGGCTGAATCAGAAAAGGGGATGATTACAAAGGGACTGGGGGACCTTTTGGAATGATGAACTTCCTTTGTACCTTGGCTGTGACAGTTACATAACTGTACGTGCTTGTCAGAACTGATAGAACTGCATACCAAAATCAGGAATTTTACCTCACCTTACAAATGCCAAAATAAAGCTTTACAAATTAAGCGAAATAAAAACATTTTCAAGTAAAAGATGAGAGAATTCATCACTATAAAAAATGTTAAAGAAAATTCTTCAGACTCAAGGAAAAATATACTACTTAGAAATGTGAATAAATAGTGCCCAAAAAGGTAAATATGAGAGTAAACATAAAACATTTTCCCTCATTTTTAAAATTCTTTAAAATGTAATTGTTTAAAGCAAAATATACCGTATGATTTATAAAAACATACCAAAGTAAACTCTATGATAACAACAGCAAAGTACAGGAGGATGGTAACTGGAAATATACTGTTATGTTCTTGCATTATACATGAACTAGTATAATAATAACCTGTGTAGGCTGTGAGAAAGAAAGGATGCATATTGTAATCTCTCCAAACACCACCTGAAAGGAGGCAAGGAAACAACTAAAAAAAAACCAACAGGAGACATAAAAGGGAAAATTTTAAAGTAGTTAATTCAAAAGAAATTAAGAAAGAAGAAAGGCAAGAACAAAGATCAGCTGGGACAAATAAAATATAAGAGCCTTAAATGCAATCATTATCAACAACTGCATTAAATGTAAAGAACTAAACATTTCAATGACAGAACAGAAATTGTCAGAACACATCATAGAGCAAGAAACACACCTGATATGTAAACAGGTAAGTTAAAAGAAAATATAATTTATAAGAAACACATTTTAAATATAAACAGATTAAAATAAAATGATTAAGAAAAGATATATGTACCATGAAAGCATTAATCATAAAGCTGGAGTAGCTATGTCAATATCAGAGAAAATTTCCTTTAAACAAGGAAAAAGAGGAACTTTCTGTAACAAAAAGGTTAATGTATTAGTAAGAAATAATAGCCCTAAATATTATGTACTTAGTAAGAGAAGTTTAAAATCTATGAAGCACAAACAGAACTGAGAGAAGATTATAGCTTTCGATTATATTAATAATTCTGTTTCAGTAATTGATAGAATAAACAAAGAATCAGTAAAAAATATAGAAGATCTGAATAAGCAGCTCAACTATTTTTCATATTCTTTCTATCCTTCAATCTAATTATTTTATTTTCATATTAATTTTTAAAAAATATGAGGTAGAAGGACAATTTGGTTACTTGCATAGATTGCAAAGTGGTCAGGTCAGAGCTTCAGAGTATCCATTACCAGATAATGTACCCTGTATTCATTAGGTAATTTCTCATGATCCACTCTCCTTCCATCCCATCACTCTTCAGAGTCTCCATTTTCTATGGTTCCCTTCTCTACCTCCACGTGAAGACACTTTTTAGCAGTCACTTATGAGTGAGTACACATGGTATTTGACCTTCTGTGTCTAGCTTCCTTCCTTACGATAATGGTCTCCAGTTCCATCAGTGCTGCTGTAAAACACATGCTTTCACTCTTTATTATGAGAGAATAGTATTCCACTATGTACAGAGCCCACATTTTCTTTATCTTATCATGTGTTGCTGGACACTCATGTTGATTCTACATTTTGCTATTGTAAATAATGGCAAGGTATACACATAAGGACATCTATCTTTTTGGTAAATTCTTCTCCTTTGAGTAGCTACTTAGTAGTGAGCTTGTTGACCACATGAGAGTTCTGTTTTTAACTGTTTGAGAAATCTTCATGCTGCTTTACATAGCAGTTGTACTAATTTACATTCTGACCAAGAGTATATAAGTGTTCCTTCTTCCCTGTATCTTTGCCAAAATCTGTTATTTTATATCTTTTTAATAAAAGCCATTCTGACTGGGGTAAAGTGAGATTTAATTTTTTTACTTTAATTTGCATCTCTCTGTTGATTAATGATACATGTATTGTTCATTTTTCACAGAACTGTTCAACATTCTTACATCTTTTGCACAAAAAAATTCTTAAACTTAATAAGTAAAGTTAGTGAAGTTGGAAGACACAAAAATCATTGTACAAAAATCAGTAGAGTTTCTCTATACCAATAACAATCTGTCTGAGAACAAAATTAAAAAGGCAGTTTCATTCACAACAGGTACAAAAAATAAAATACTGAGGACTACATTTTACCAGGAGGTGAAAAAATAGCTACAAGGAAATCCACAAAACACTGATGAAAGAAGTCACAGATGAAACATGGAAAAAACCCCTCATGCTCATGTACCGGAAGAAGTAACATTGTTAAAAACGACCATACCGCCCAAAACAATCTATAGATTGAATGCAACCCTATTAAAACATCAACAAGATTTTTTAGAGAATTAGATAAAACAATCCTAAAATTCATATGGAATAAAAAAAGACCCTAAAGGGCGGCTCATGTGGCTCAAAGGAGTAGGGCGCTGGCCCCATATGCCGGAGGTGACAGGTTCAAACCCAGCCCCGGCCAGAAACTGTAAAAAAAAAAAAAAAAAGACCCTAAATAGCGAATGCAATCCAAAGCAAGAAAAAAGAAAAGAAAACCTCAAGACATCACATTAACCTGACTTAAAATTATGTTGCAAGGCTATAGTAAACAAAACAGCAAAGTACTAGTAGAAAAACAGACATGTAGGTCAATGGAACACAATAGAGAAACCAGAAACACAGACACATATTTGCAACCAACTGATCTCTGACAAAGTCAACAAGAACATACATTAAGGACACCATGTTCAATAAATGTGCAGGGAACACTGGAATGCCATGTGCAGAAGAAGAAAACTGGAACCCTATCTTTCACCATGTGTAAAAATCAACTCAAAATGGATTAAAGACTTAAATGCAAGACATGAAACTGTAAAAGTACTAGAAGAAAATATAGAGAAAACTCTTTTGGCCATTAGTCTAGTCAAAGAATTTATGACTAAGACCACAAAAGCAAATGCAACAAAAACAAAAATAGACAAATGGAAATTACAAAACTGTGCACACAAAAGAAATAACAGAGTAAACAGACAACTTACAGAATGGAAACAATTGAAAATTATGCATCTGACAAAGGACTAACATCCAAAATCTAAAAAGAATTAAAACAACTCATCAAAAATAATAATAATAATCCTATTAAAAAGTGGGCAAAGGAAATAGGTACGTTTTTTCCCCAAACATATTGATCTGGTATTTATAGAAGCTACACTAGAACGTGAAAAATAAATATTCAAATGCACAAGGAATATTTAGCAAAATACACCTTATGCTGGGATATGAACAAGTCTCATAAATGACTAATATCATAGGTTCACGAACCTCAATGGAATTAAATTCAAAATAAGTAACAAAAATAGATTTGAAAAATTTCCAAGCAACTAGAAATGAAGCAACACACTTCTAAATTAGAGGAACTCTCAAGTAATGTCAGAAAATATTTATGCAGTAGTCACGTTGGCAGAAGTGGGATGGGCTCACACACACAGAGCCAAAAAAAAAATTTGGTCTGGATGTTGAAACCAGTA
The DNA here is from genome assembly GCA_963574355.1 of Loris lydekkerianus. Classification (NCBI taxonomy): domain Eukaryota; kingdom Metazoa; phylum Chordata; class Mammalia; order Primates; family Lorisidae; genus Loris; species Loris lydekkerianus. Next base: position 20,866 of record CAUYPK010135297.1, read on the forward strand.
ACAACACAACACGCACACACACAGAAGGTGAAACAGTTTACTACACACCTAATGAGAATCTGGGAAGAACACGCACTCGAGCAAGTGCAAAAATTGCTTGCGAGAGCAGAGGCGGCTAGCCTGGCTTTACTGTGGTTACAGGATGGGGTTGGAGAGGGTTCCCACATGCATGGTCTGGGCTTGAGGAGTCTGAATCTCCCACCAGTGCCAAAGGAGGAAGCACCCAGACTTCCCCATCAGCTTTCTCAGATGTGGGAAAGGAGGAAGGGAGAAACGGTCAAGTTTGAAAGCAATCAGCAGTCAAATATCAGAAATGAAATTAAAATTCACCCCTAAAGCTTAATGACTAAAATGTGCCATGCTTCATTAAGCCAAATTTGAACTTAAGCCATTTTAGATGCTCTATGAGCCCTATAAGCCTGAGGCTGGTAAGGAAGGTAAAAGTTCTGTTGAATTTCTGTTAAAAAGACCAGCATCATGTATTTTGAGAAGTGAAATGAGTGTTCTGGTCACTATCAATAGTGTCTGGAATTCCAAAGGGTATAAAGAAGCCTTGTAATGTAGCAATATTATGTGAAGAAACATGTGTAAGCTTGATTTATAGTTTGAGTATCTATGAGGAATAAATTCCAAGACATTTTTTATACCAAATGGGACAACCCTTAGTAAGGAATTGTTGCTGCCTTTGGTCAAACCAGACCATCAGATGATTGGCAATGGCCCTCAAGAGTCTGTAAAAATTTACAGATGGGGCCAACTGTCAGCCAGGACTCTCTGAAATTAGCAGCTTGAACTGAACCTTATAAGGTTATATCTTTGATCAGGGATATATCCCAGTTAAAGGATGAAAAATAGGTCCAGGGAGTCCCGTTTTGTCAAACCAATTTTAAAAACCAAAGATATAATTAATTTTAACTTGTTACTCATTGGGTTAGAGTATCCATGCTGAGTATGGGGTATTCTAAGGTAATGAGTGCTATGACCATCGGGGATTTAGGCAGGGCAATAGTTCCAATGGTTAAAGTGAGACATGTCTATTTGTTCTCTATCTAATATTTGTTAACTTCTCTGAGAGTACAGTGGATACCTTATTAAAATTCAGTAGGATTCTCATGTACAGGGTTACCTTGTTTAAACTTACTGGGATGTGCAATTTGAGCCCCAGAATTAATTAAGGCCTTGAAAGTACATTTCAGCAGATGTTAAAGTTAATTCAGGACCTATATTGTAGAGTTACAAAAGTTAATCAGTGCCTTTTTATCTTTTTTTGTTCTCTAAATTGTTTTAGTAAATTTTGAATTTCCAGTTGAGTCATGTTGTAGACCTCTGTTTCAATTTGTTTCCTCTCCCTGTAACCAAGTATGGTTTTATTCACATGTTTTTCAGTTTCCTATTTGTTTTTGGTGGTTATTAGATACACTCTAAGGATGGCAGGGTCCTCTCTACGTGGCTTATACTTAAAAGTTTCTTCCTCCAAAGGCCGCAAGTCGGTATGATCAGGGTTAGGAGTCTTCCTCATGGCAATGATAGCTTTATGAGTCAGCCCTAAATTAACCCGTTGGCTATGCCATGGAGTGCCATGGATGTTTTGCTCTATATCCTGAAGTATTAGGGATTCAACTAAAATAGTAGTTATAGGTAAATTTGAAGCTCTAAATGTTTGTATGAGGATATTACATAATAAAACAAATACAAATAACAGTTCTCACTGTTACAATCAAGAAGGAAAATTAAAGAATAAATGGACTTTAAACTGACAGATAAGCAAGATTATATATTTACTAATCGTAAATAAATCCAACACTTATAAATAAGATAAAATCAGTTAATCCAACACTTATAAATAAGATAAAATTAGTTATAACAATTGTTATAATTTAACATTTGAATGTAAACTTTTTGAAGTGTAACAGATAAACACACAGATCTCAAGCATATGTCTCCATAATTTTTCATGAAGCATAAAACACACCCATGTGACAAGCACATTGTGTGAAACCAGAAACAGAAGCTCACCAGCCTCCCACAAGGCCCCCTGTGCCCTTCCAGTCACTGTGTTTCCCCACTCAAGGTAACCACTCTCTTGGCTCCTAAGACCACACTTTAGTTTTGCATGTTTTTGAACTTGGAACAAATAAAACCATACTGCACACATCTTTTGTGTGTTTGGTTTCTTCTGCTCAAGCTTTTGTTGGTAAGATTTATACGGACTATTAAATGTAGCTGTAGTTCATTCATTTCTACTGCAATGTCGTACTCTACTGAAAAATATACTACAACTTACTCATGTATTCTGTTGTGGATAGGCATTTGGGTTATAACTACACCCACAGCTATACAATCACTTTTTTAAAAAATGATTCAGCAATTTTCTAAACTTATACATATTCTATGAACCAGCAATTCCATCCCTCACGTGTGTATGTGTGCGTGTGCACTCACACACACTAAATATACCGAGAAAACAACTGTGTAAGTGCTTTGCAAATGGTAAAATGTAAAATGTAAGGAATGTTACCAAACTGCTGAACCAGACTGTCTCCTTCTGCAACACAGACTTGGCTACTTCTGATAATAAATGTCTTTTGCACTGAAAATAAGATACTGTCACCTGTCCCCTCAAAAGTGACTATGACAGTACGAGGGTCATGAGAGGAAAGGGTAGGGGAGTAATTATCCACAGGAAATCTGCTGGATCAGGACAGGCCTTGAGGATTTGCTTTGGAGCAAAAACTTGAGGAACTTCAGGAAGAAGTGGATATGGATGCAGTATGTGGAGCCCCGAAATACCAGAAAATGAGGCTCCCACAAAATGGGAACTAAAGTCTGGCCTGGGTGTCATACTATACAGAGCCATTGTCCTGTTCTCTGGTACAAACTTGGAGAATTTAACTCTAGTTCCTCAAGAGGAAGCTACAAGAACCCGAAAAAGCAAGAGTATATTTAAAGAAACTTTGAAAACAAGAACTTATATTTAAAGGCGCTGCAATTTTTTAAAAAAAGATAAAGAAAAGATATGCTGGTAATCCTCATAAAATAACTCTGGTAGGAAAAGAGCTACTCTCTGACCCCCACCTCAACTAGGGTAGTCTCAGGACACTGGACCTAAGAGGCATCGGACACTCCATGGGAAATGTCAGTGGCTACCAAGACTACCTGTCCCAAGAAACTAGTGGAGGGAAGAACAAAGATTTTTTACCATTCTACTACTGGAGCACAAAGTCAAAAGCTGCTTAACTTCTCTACAACTATTACTCACACACTCTCACAGAGGTTGTTCTGGCCACCTGGAAAAGAAAAAAGTTATACTCTGTCTCAGACTTACCCAGAAGCTTAAAAAGCCCTACGGGCGGTATGATGACTCACACCACTGAACAGAAACCCAACCCAGAAACACACACAGACACAAAACACACAACCACCACCGCAAGAATACAATTCTCCTGAAACCTAGGCAGACTCTACAGTTAATCTTAACATTTGAGAGGCTTTTATAACGAAGCCTGCATACCTGAAATGTAACAAACCTGAGCCTGAAATGTTATCTTTCCTCTTGAGGGTTCTAAGCAGTTTCATTTCTCATACACTACATATAATTCTCAACTTCTTCCTAACACCTGTTAATACTGATATTTTGACCTCCTCCCATGAATCTAAAATGTTCTTAATAGAATCAAGAATAGTAAATCCTTTCTAGAAGGTTTTCAATTGATTTTGCCCATATCCATCAGATGAATCACTATCTATGACAGTTATAGTCTAATAAAATGTATTTCTAATGTATTTAGACTTAATTTAAAGACTACATTTAGTCTTTTAAGTCTAAATGTATTTAAGACTATGTATTTTTTTGACTTAAAAGTCAAAATTACTCCTTGATCAATGGGCTGCAGATTGGATATTGTGCTAGCAGGCATAAAAAAAATAAAATAAAAATTAATCTCCTTACACATGTCCATCAGAGCTCTTTGGTAAACAAGGTGCACCATCAGTGAGCAGAAATATTTTGAAGGAATTTTTTTTTTTCTGGGCAGTAGGTCTCAAGGGTGAGTTTTAAAACACTTGGGAAACCCTGCCCTAAACAGATGCACTGTCGTCCAGGCTTTGTCGTACTTAATAGAGCACAGGCAAAGTAGATTTAGCATAATTCTTAAAGGACCTACAATTTTTGGAATAGTAAATGAGCTCTGCCTTCCACTGAATGTCACCAGATGCATTAATTCCTAACAAGAGAGTCTGTCTTTGCAGCTTTGAAGCCAGGTATTAACTTCTCTTTAGCTATAAAAGTCTCAGATTCCGTCTTTTTCAAATAGAAGGCTGTTTCCTTTCCACTGACAGTATGTTGTTGAGTGTAGCCAACTTCAGCTGTCTGAGCTAGATCTTCTAGATAACGTGCTGCAGCATCTACATTAGCAGTTGGACTTAACCTCACACTTCAAAGTTACGGAGATAGCTTCTTTCCTTAAATCTCTGAACAAACCTCTGCCGGCTTCAAACTTTTCTTCTCAGTGTCCTTAGCTCTCTCGGCCTTTGTAGAACTGACAAGGGCTAGAGCTTTGCTTCTGATTAGGCTATGCCTTAAGGTAACGTCGTATCTTGTTAGATCTTCTATCCAGACCACTAAAACTTTGTCCACATCAGCAATAAAGCTGTTTTCCTTCTTATCATTTGTGTGTTCACTTGAGTAGCACCTTTAACTTCCTTCAAGAACGTTTCCTTTGCATTCACAACTTAGCTAACCATTTGGTGAAAGGACCCTAGCTTTTGACCCTTCCTAAGCTTAAGCATTTCTAGCTTTTGATTTAAAGAAAGAAACATGTGAGGGCAGCACCTGTAGCTCAAAGGAGTAGGGCGCCAGCCCCATATACTGGAGGTGGTGGGTTCAAACCCAGCCCTGGCCAAAAAAACTGCAAAAAAAAAAAAAAAGAAAGAAAGAAAGAAACATGTGACTCTTCCCTTCACTATTCCTTTCACTTGAATACTCAGAGGCCACTGCAGGGTTATTAACTGGCCTAATTTCAATAGTGTTGTATCTCAAGCTACAGGGAGGCTGGAGAGAAGGAAGAGACACAGTAATGGCCAGCTGGTGAACAGTCAGAACACACACGTTTATCAAGTCTGCCATCTTCTATAGGGGAGCTATTTGTGGTACCCCCAAACAATTAAAATAGTAATATCGGAGATCAGTGATCATAGATTATAACACATATAATGATAATGAAAAACTCTTAAATACTGCAAGAATTACCGAACTGTGATACAGAAACACAAAATGAGCACATGCTGTTGGAAAAATGGTACTCACAGACTCGCAAGATGCAGGGCTGCCATGAACCTTCAATTTGCCAAGAAGTGCATTATCTGTGAGGCACAATGATGAAGCGAGGGGTCAGGGGGTGTAGATTTATTATGAGGCACTGGCTCGCTCAATTACAGAGGCTAAAGAGTCCCATATTTGTCGTCTACCCAGTGGAGACACGGGAAGCGGGCAGTGTAACTCAGTCCGAGTCAGAAGACCTGAGAACCAGAGGACCTATTTTGTAAATCCCAGTTCAAGGGCAGAAGATAAGACATCCCAGCTGAAGGAGTTAGGCAGGAAAACAAAGGGGTGAATTTCTTCTTCCTTCTTCTTTTATTCTACTCAAACCCTCAAATGATTGGAAGATGCCCACTCTCTCGGGGAGACAATCTAACTATTGAAATGCTTATCTCATTTATAAATACCCTCACAGAGACACACCCAGAAAAAATGCTTAATCTGGGTACCCACGGCCTACTCATTTACACATAAAATTAACCATTACAGTTAAATATTGATTCAATTTCTTTAACAGATACAGTCGAATATAATATAAACTGTCTGTTTCCTCTTATGTGAATTCTGGAAGATTATATCTTTCAAGGAATTGGTTCATTTCAACAACTGTTCATAGTATTCCCTTATCAGAGCCAGATTCTGCATGTAAGAAAGAAGTCTGGTTCCAGAGTCCTGTTACTATTAGCCATGCACTCTACTCCTTGCAGGCTATAGCTTATTTCTCCAATAATTTTTTCACAAGCAACATACTTTAAAGATAATTTTTTTGATGCTACTTCTAGTCCCCACTTTATCCCTGTTTTGAGGAGTGAAAGTAATTCCTAGTTTGAAACTGCTGCCCAGTGCCAGCAGAGCCGTCAGGGGAATGTGCCTTGTCCACAGGCTAAAAAGTAAAGCAACACCTGATTTTGTTACCTACTTGAGCTGGGGTAAAGTAACCAGCATTCCTTTCCTTACCTCCAGAAAGGAAAACGTGCTCCAAATTTCTGCATTTCACATTGTCTCTGGGCTATTGAACCTGTTACATATTTCTAATGTGATTAGGATGAGATGACATTAGCAAAATGAGCTGGGTGTATAGCAGTTGAAAAAGCCTCCTTCTAAAATCAAAAGTTCTAAACACAAAAATGAAAATTCAGAAAAAGGAAATCCTAAAGTTAACCATGCTTATTCTATATTCACATGAAAATCAACTCTTTTCCTATATTTCTTAAGAGTCAAAGACACTGCCCCAAACTTTCTATAGAATATTTCACAGGAGTTGGGAAAAATTCAAAAGACTCACTAAAGGAAAGGTTACAGTTCGCAAGAACCTTGTCAGAGATGAACATCATTATCGTCCTTCTATAAGAGAAGAAAACTTAATGGAAGTTGACACATGTGGCAATGAACCAGAATTCAGAAGCCATTATCACTGCCATCTCTATGAACACCATTTTTGCTTCAAAGGAAAAAGAAAGAGGGAACATAGGCATTATTTATGACCAAATTTAGTAGTTTAATTTTTTCATTATTTTGCTTTATCACACTGAACTCACAGACAACTTACATGAACTTTGGAATCTTCTAGTGATGCATCTTATTAGTCTCAACTTTCTCTAGTCAGTAGGAAAAAACAATGATGATGTTATAAGCAGCAAAGAAAATCATTACAAAGGAATGCATGTGCATTCACTATAGTTAATATAAACATTTGATAGTTATGATTGCTTACATCACTGGAACAAATTCAAAAATGATGAATTCTAGATGTAATTGCAGTGGGAGAAAAATGCTGAGATGATGATGAGGTCAATCTGTGACATGAAGGATTAATAAGTATATTTCATAATAGATGTTCTTCAACACTTAATTATCACCAAAGGCATTATTACAATAACACAATGAAACAAAAGTATAGCCAAACAGAGGACAGATATTTATTAAGGTCAAGTTTTGTCCTCAGCATTGAGTTAGGCTTTGTGGAGAATACAAAAGCAGCAAATGAGATTCTCAACATTAATAGAAGTCATCATTCCATTTCACTCCCCCTCTTTTCCCAGCAGAATGTTACTTCTGCTGAATTCTACAAACCATAAAGGCACCTTTACAATATGTGCAGTGGAACATGCTAATAAATAAAGTTGGATACACTACATTGCACTAGATGTTAAAGCTGAACTCTGGAGGTGCCATCTGAACAGGCGAGGAGTACAAATAGTCTACCTACCCTGCAATATGTGTGCATTAAATTTTTCTTTAGATAAGGAGTCAATTATTACACTCCCTACCAGGAAGTGTGGGCCACAAGTCTCTACTTAGAGAAGATATACGCCCCTAAAAAAGATTCCTGATTCAGATTATATATGCTACTGGGTGTCTGAAAAGGAAGAAACAGACATGGCCTGGCCCAAAAGGGAAAGGCTGGATAATTTAAAGTGTTGAGTGAAATATGGAAAGACAGAGAGAAAATCATTAAACAGCAAGGAAGCAGGACCATACTTCAGCCAGAGAAAACAGCAATAAATTTCCCACAGAGAAACATGTCAAGGGTTATTCAGATGGAACAATAGGTGAATAACAGTATCCAGGGACAAAGTGACCCCACTAAAGATATGACTACCAACGCCAATCCTAGCTGGTGTCGTTTGTTACATTCATAGGAGAGTAACTGCTGTGAACAATAAGAGCTCTCCTTTAAAGAAAATACATAGACAACAGGTGTCCTAAATTTTTAGGAGAGCATGGTCTGAGGAAGTCTTAATTAGAATAGGGGTGTGTGTGTGTACACACATGTGTATTTAATTGCTACTGTTTTTTGTTAAGAAATAAAAAAAAAAAATGGGCTCGGCGCCTGTGGCTCAAGCAGCTAAGGCACCAGCCACATACACCTGAGCTGGCGGGTGCGAATCCAGCCTGGGCCTGCCAAACAACAATGACGGCTGCAACCAAAAAATAGCCAGGCATTGTGGAGGGCGCCTGTAGTCCAAGCTACTTGGGAGGCAGAGGCAGGAGAATCGCTTGAGCCCAGGAATTGGAGGTTGCTGTGAGCTGTGATGCCACAGCACTCTACCCAGGGCGACAGCTTAAGGCTCTGTCTCAAAAAAAAAAAAAAAAGGAAGAAAGAAATGTGTAGAATGAAAAGGTTATACCCAGGTAGCATACCTCAATCCCTAATTAATTAATGCTCCTAAAGAATCACTGAAATTAAAACGGTCTGATACCTAGAACTTCGAAAATATTATCTGCCCCAGTAATTCCACTGGGAATTTCAAAGTATATATCCTAAGAAAACAATCAAATATGCAAAGATTTACAAAGAAATATGTACTGTATGGCATTTTTTTTAAATGGTAAAATTTTTAACATGATATAGATGTCTGGAAAAAAAGAAATGGTTCATCAAAAAGCTATTATACAGCTTTTTTTTAATGCTTTTGTAAATCATTTGGGGAAAGGGGAAATTGATCATAATACTAGGTAATAAAAAGCAGAATATAAAATTCTATGAAAAGTATTCTATTAAATACATATTTGTAAAATGTATACTATGTAGGTAAGTAATAATGCAAATACATCTAATAAAAATTATTAGCTTTCACTGCTTGATTATTTTTTAATAATAATTTTAATAGCATTTGTTCCTCCTAACTACAAAGTATATAATTTATTTGAGACAATTGGTGGGAGGAAAAAAACATAAAAATATAAAAAGAAAATAAAAATTATCTACCATATCACTACTCACAAAAGAAGACTGTTAGTGTACATGTAATCTAATCTCTCACCCATGAACTTATTGTATTATTCTTATTATCACACAGAAATGCTGTTCTTATTATCACACAGAAATCCAAAACAAATCTGTTTTGGTAACGTTTTTTAATGGTAAAATATTATAAATTTATTTTTGAAACATTTGGTTATATAAAGAAAATGCAGACTCTTTAATTTCTGTAGCTGATTTAATCATCCTTTGGAGCCCCATGCTGTTTAGTAGTAGGAAAATACAGTCTTGCTAATCAGCACTGTTTCTATCTTTTCCAACTTAACAATCCTTTAAACAGCCATCTATTCAAAATCCAACTTGGACCAAAGAGCTGGTATACCTAGTCCCATTTGGATGACTCAGTGACTGTAGGCCAGTCTCTCATAGCTCCTCCACTCCCACCCTTTCCTTTTGCAGGAAGACTAAAACAGATACTGTACCAGCAGGCTCACAAGAACCTTTTGCAAAAGGGAGGGCTCTGATCCTGCTGATGTCCTGACATCATTCCTGTCAGCTACACTGTGGCCCTCGTCCTGAAACTGGTTCCTGCTGTGACTGGTCCTAGGCTTTTCTGGAAAGACCCGCTGACACCTGCTCTGAAGCCTGTGATCCTAGACAGGTGGACCTGTGTGCTCCAGGGGCCCCTGTATGTGGCCCTCTCGGCTGCAACACCAGTCTCCTGCAGGTCCAAGGCTCTTCCATATATCCACACCATACTCATCTCTCAAAACTCAGGGAACTATATAGTATGCAAGGGGTATTTTTACTATATATAAATTACACCTCAAAAAAACTATTTTTTAAGAAGTAATTTGCCCAAACTGCTCACATTAAAAAAAATAAAATTCTCAAAATTAATGAATTAACCGTACAATGAAGAAGTTAGAAACTGAACAGGAAAATAAACTCAAAAAACCTAGAAGAGAAGGAATAAAAAAATAATGATTCTCAGGTTCCTGGCTTCAGGTGGACACAGGACTGACAGGACCTGGCAGACACTAAGGGCATGGCAAGAGTTTAGATAATGGGGTGCATCATGTACAATCAATTTAAAAATAATAATGCAAAAGACTAAAAGTCAGTTTGCTTCTTAATATCATGAATTAGCAATTCTACACAACATCATTAATAAATTACTCCTTGAGAAGATTTGCTGGTCTAAGTGTTAAACAGTTGCCATGGTTACTGTTAAGTTTTGGCAATAGTCACATTATGTATGTGTGTGTGTGTGTGTGTGTGTGTGTACACACACTGAATTAGCACATTTTCGTTTCTTATCCTTTAACAAACAAGGTATGCTATGTGGAAGGTATTTCAGAAAGATCACTAATTATATAGGAATTATATATATGTCAGTATATAGGAATATATATATATATATATATATATATATATATGTCATTATAATACCTTCATTATATGCTGAAAAGGACTGGAGCTCACTTCAAGTGTATTTCCTGTCTCGGGCTACACATTCCTGTGCTTAAAGAGCAGATGCAAAATAAACACTGAAAGAAAGACAACTAGAACTCTTCCAATTTTGTTCTCCTACTTGCAAAGCATTCCCTGCACCTTGCAGAGTTCACTCTTTTAGAAGGGTTTCTTCACAAGTTCCACCTTTCTTTCTTCAATTATTATATTATTATAATTTACAAAGTTTTTTTGTAATATTCACTTGTCACTGGCAGGATTGTATGTGCAAAATTTTCAATAAGAAGAAATCTTTTCTGGCCATTACTTGTTGAAAATAATTTTCTTATATGAAAGGGGGGTGTTAAATAATCTACTTTGGTTAAGTACTCTGGGTAGGTTGCTAGTAGGATCACGTGCTGAAATAGGACACATGGTGGAGGAAGTATTGAAGGGGGGATGATTTTAGGTTCAATTTTAGAACCTGGATTTGAAGGTTTTGAGGGACAGGCAAATGAAAATGCCCAGTAGGTCGCCAGAACTACAAGCCAAGAGCAAGATCTAGAATTTACAGACAAACAAGTGGAACACTGAGGTCATGAAAATGAGCAAAAGAGCATCCATGTCGTGGACAAAACAAAGCCAGGACTGGGCAGGCACCCCCACACCTGAGGAATAGGTAGAAGAGGAGAAACCAAAGGAAGAGAGTAGGAGGGAATGGCTGCAGGGTGAGGCAAGTATCTGGACAAGGGAGACATAAGAATAATCACACACAGTAAACGCTATAAAACAATTGCATAGTCACATCAATTTATTATGATGCCTGCAAGCCGACCACACTGGATTTGGCAGACTAAAGGTCTCTGGCGCTTTTCACAAAAGCAGTTCCCAACGAGTAGTAGACTTGGCCACTTTGCTCACTCATAGCGGGGTAGAATTAGCAGTCCACATTGCTCACACTAGGTGAGCCATGCTGGGATTCTCTGGGCCCTGAACCCCATGCATCAGGACTATGTAATGCACTTGTTTCAAATGCTGTGATCCTAAGACCTTACTTCAGATACTTAAATCAGAATCTCAAGAGATAAAACTCAAGGCTATGTATCTTAAGCTCCCCATGTGATTCTTTTCCTTTTTTTCTTTATTTTTTTTTTATTTTTATATTTTTTTAGATAGAGTCTTACCCTGGCACCCTGCTACATACAGTACAGTGGTATCATCATAGCTCACTACAACCTCAAACTCCTAGGTTCAAATAATTCTCCTGCCACAGCCTCCTAAATAGCTGGCACTACAAGTGTGTGCTAATTGTTTCCTTTTTTTTTTTTTTTTTTTTTTTTTTATAGACACGGTCTTGCTCTTGCTTAGGCTGGTCTCAAACTCCTGAGCTCAAGAAATCCTCCTACTTCAGCCTCCCAGGGTGCTAGGATCCTAGGCATTCTTATACATGCTAAAATCTGTGCTATATGCTCTTCATGATCTGGTTTGTCACCTCTGACATTCTATACTTCAATGAAATGTCTCTTTCTGAAAATGGGATACTAAAGCAATAATTACTAAAATCCACACAGAAGTCAGAAATTACTCAACAAACATGCAATAATCAGAGATATTCAGAAATAATACTTATTCTTTTCATCAATTCATTCCAATTATATAATATCTTCATTCTGGATGAGAGTTGAAGTGCTGTAACTCTGGGGGAGAATTATGTTCATAGGTAGCTAAGAGGTAGGGTTATGGGTCAGGTGAACTGTATAAAACAAGAAGGACAAAGAAAAAGTTCTTTTAACACTGACGTGCTAAAATGAAGTCACAGAACCCAAAACCACTCGTTTACTATTTCCAGTTATTGTCTTCTTTCTACTTATCTATATATAGAAATAGCGAGTCAATGTTTTTATCTATGTAGAGAGACAGAGAATCAATGATTTATTCCCTAGGGTGGCTATAATTTTAATTAATACTCCCTAATTGACATTTACTTTAATTGACTGATGTGGGTCTTATGAAGGCCTCTCGGCCAAGCTTTCTGGTTGAGGCACACGATGAGCTCCATTAGGCAGACAGCCTTTTTGTTCTCAGTGTTCTCTGGGCAATGTTTTAAGTCTCATAAGACTGGAGCCAGAAAGATCCTTGACAGCCCATCTGGTTCACCCTTCTATACCTTGTTTTCTAGAATCATTACACCACCTCTCCACCTCAACAAACCATGGTCTGAAGGATCTGCTCATTTCATGTCCTCTGATGTACAGCCGTCCACTATGGATTACCTTGGAAAAGATGGTCTTGAGGTATCATTACCTTCTAGGTTTGCATATTTCCTTTGCACAGTTTTTAATAAAAGAGCAAGTAACTGGAAAAGAAATCGAGAAAGTTGAGTGGGTTAAATCTGCATATGTGTGCTAATGATAGTGCTCCACAGACAGTTAACAGACATACAGATAATGAGCCCAAGCCAGAGACTGAGCTGAAGAACAAACAGAGCTAATGAGGAAAAGAAGGGATCAGAAGACACCCCACCAGTACCAGAGGCTGGGAAGAGGGTCTGAACCACTGGCGTAAGAACTCACTTTACAGCAGAGACACAAATTACTTACAGGAGGAATGAAGAAGATGCAAACAGAAGGGAAGATAGTTCACATTGTTAACTACCTACGAGTTTTTGTTGTTGTTTTTAGATTCTGAGCCTATGGGCCATTTCACAAGAAGTACAGCCCATTTTAACTTCAAGTAAAACCACTGCTGAACTATTGAATTCAAGTAAAAATCTTACCCAATTTATGAGGAATTACATATAGATGACAACATTACATAAACTCATTCTAGTGTTTGTAATTCTTATTAGGAGAATAATCTATCCAACAGAATTTAAAGCCACCATCCGTTTTGTCCTCGAAATCCCACCGCTAGCCTCAGAATACAGTAATGATAGTTCATATGGCTTAGACTGGGAACATATTGCCCTTGGACCTTTTTTTCTAACTAAAAACAAATTTGTCATAATTTTTTTTAATTTTACATTTTATAACTTCCATGTATGCTATGCACACCCAACTCCTCTTTTTAAGAGAGATTGTGTTCCTTGCCCAAAGTTGACAACATCTCAAGGGCCAGACCACAACCAGATCTCAGTTCAGATACCGAATCTTTTTTCTAGTCACAGAATCATTTAAAAACCTGATAAAACTTATGGACTGATCATCCTCCCAGAAGAAATGAACATATAAATACATTTTAGCAAGATGGGAAGCATTTCAATTTAGATGAATCAGTGTATTTTCCAAGGGACTCTACTCAAGTTCTAACATGGGTGACAGGAGGCATCCCAAAGATATCTAATGAACTCCACTCCTTAACTAAATCTGTAAATTGAAAACCAGTATAATATAGAGAGAAAGGTATAAGGGGGGGGGGGGGGAATCAAATATTTGTTGTGCATCCACTATGTATCAGAAATTACAAAAAAAAAAAAGAGAGAGAACTCTTTTCTCTCCCTATTTCCACTTCATTGCGTCCCTTTTGACTCAAAAATGAATCAAGGTAGTGAACACAGTAATTTTATATCAGATATTTTGTTTTAAAGTTCCTATAGAACTGATTATTAATTCTTAAAGAAAAATAGCTCCAAGTTATTAGAGATCATAAATAAATATGATGCTATCATCTTCTAAATGTAACAACTCTATGTGGGTTGTTCTGAAAATCCAAATGTGTCCTAAATAATTTTTTAAGAGACAGAACAGATCTGTCAAAAAAAAAAACCAACATGTTATCTCTAGGTGTTAAGCATTACAGGTAATTTTAATTTTCTACTTTGTACTTTTCTATCTCCTCTAAAATTCCTGTGAAAATGTGTATTATGCTTGGAATTAGGGAAGTATCCATTAAAACATGTTTACTGCAGAGCCATATGTGTCAATTTAGAGAGAGGAAAGAATGATGAGGAAAGGCCAACTTGTTTTATATTCAGCAGTTGGGTGGATGAGTTCTGGGTGTAGAGCAATTTGTAGTGTTCAGAAAAGACCAGATATGAAAATTAAAGAAAGGTAAGAAAATGCCCACACAAAGGAGAAAAAAAAGAAGTATATAAAACCATCATGGTACCCCATGATTGCATTAATGTACACAGCTATGATTTAATAATAATAAGAAAAAGAAGAAGTATTATTATTATTATTATTAGGGCAAAACTACATTAGTAGTAAATCAAAGAGCCTAGCATGATACAAATATAGCCAGAATCCATCTCTAGGCACAAAAATATTACACAAGCCAGAGAAACAGCTCCTTTATCATCCTAAATGCGTAAGTAATACCAATATCTGTTGTGTACTCACTTGGGTAAATTTCACCTCACCCCGCATGGCCAGCTGCCATGTTCAGGGCTCATCACAGTTTCATCAAGCGATCCCTATACGCAACTCTATCATTCCAGGTAATCTCTTCAGCCTATCCTATTTCTGGTGGACTGACCCCCACTTCATCAACTTGGGTAGCAGCCAAACCTTCACTGCCTGATACATGTGGTCTGGCATAATACAGTCTGCTTCCTGTCCTGAGGTCCACTGTCTGTAGCTGTATCCTATGAGTGACCCCCGGTCTGGCCACTGAATTGAAACATGATGTGGAAATAGCATCCTAATGCTTCTCCAACAACACACAGAGCAGATATGAAGGATTCAGGTCACACAGCCACAAAACTGTGAACTGCTTAAACTCAGGAATGTCTTTTTCAGCATAACCTGGCACATAATATCTGCTCAAGAATTAGTAAATTAAAATCATTTGAAGGTTAGGGATCACACATACCTCTCTTGAACACTTTCACACACACTGAGATCCTAACAAATGACCTTACTGAGGTACGTACTGTTGTCTCCATTTCATAGATGAGGAAACAGCTCAGAAAGTATTTCTGGTCTAAGATCACATGGCTGTGTGGCAGAGCAGGGATGCTAAAGGCCCCCTGGCTCCAAACTGCTTTTCTTTATACCACAGTTCCTTTACAAGCTTGATTGAATTATTTGGTTTATCTTCATAATATTCTACATCAGCTAAAAATCAGAAGGGTGTGGTAAGCCTACCAAAAGACATCTAGCCTGATTTGTTTCTCATTTCTTTATCAACCATTTGACAATGTCCTTACTAGGGAACAGGATTAAAAGGGCAACTTATCATTTCCATATTATATACCTCTAGTGGCTCATGTAAGAATTTCCAAGTTCAGGTCCGTAGAAAGGCAGCATTAAGACAGCCTATCAAAGATTCTTTATCTACCCAAATAAAAATCAGCCAGATCACATCTTTCTTTACATTCTGTATTAAGATTTAAATACAACTTTACAAGAATCTGACGTTTCCACATATTAATTCTCCAAAACAAACTATTTCACTTTCCACAGCTATTTGCCAATCATGAACCTGAGAATCATCTCTCAAAAATTAAATAGAAGCATTTCTAAAGGAAGCTACCTCCGTTTCCTGCCCTCCTCCCCCTCAGGTGCTGTGCCATGCTTCAAGTCTTCAGGACCCACAACGCACCAGGCTTTAAAGTTAACAATACCTTTCACTCTTTAATTCCTACTCACTTTTTGGGTCTCATCTTAGGTATTACTTCCTTAGAGAACCCTCTCAGAGCCATGCAGAGGTCATGCCTGCAGTCCCAGCTGCTCCAGAGGCTGAGGCAGGAGGATCGCTTAAGGACAGGAGTTCAAGACTTGCCTAGGTGATATGAAGAGAACCCATCTCAAAAAAAAAAAAAAAAGCCATCTCATCAACGCCCCCTCTCCTTTCATAATAACCTGGGTCAGCGCTTAGTGAAAGATGTCCAATAAATAAGCAAATGAGAAAGCAAGTGAATAATTATGGCTGTACTGCTTTCTCCAGGGAGAAGCTTTTCTGTTGTATTCTCACTATGAATGGACAAACGGTGCTCCGGACTGAGGCAGGATTCCTCCCAAAGTCAGTGCATGTTCCTCCTTATTCTCACAACAAAGGCACACTCCAGGAACCTTACTGAGACTCCAGATAGTTTCAGAGTCATTAACAGTAGGAATGAGAATGTGTATGTGTATTTTTGAGACCTCTTATCCAAAAACCATCCCAGATAAGGATGATTTATAAAACTCAAAAGTATTTGTCAGGGGCCATTTGATATTTTTTAAAATATTAGATGCGTTATTTATTTTTACATATGAAAAAAGATACATGTGTTACAGGTCATTTCTAAAGCGAGCATATGGCCTACCTCTGCGAAATGGGTTTTGTGTTCTTTTGTGGGTCTAGGGAAAACCAATGCATGACTCGGGGAGGGTGACGAAGGGGACTGAGTAACATTCAGGTGCTCAAGCCTCTCAGCTTTTCAGTTCCTTCCTGCCTCTGGTCTCTTGCCCACTTTGGGCCTCCAGGGAATTATAACAGCCAAAGAAGTGGTGTCAGAAAAAAACATCCAGCCTTTCTAAAGCCTAACAGAGAAGAACCCTTCTGTGTAAAGGTCCCTAACACAAAATAAAAAATAAAGTGCTGAGCAGGGCAGAAACCCAGCCAAGTGTAGCAGACAAGGGGATTCTTCTGAAGCTGTAAGTGTCAGAGACGGACCCTAATTAATGTTAGGTAATTTTATTTTATTTTTTTTTTTTTTTTTTGCAGTTTTTGGCCAGGGACAGATTTGAACCCACCACCTCCCGTATATGGGGCCGGCGACCTACTCCTTTGAGCCATAGGCGCCCCCCTCTCCCCAATGTCAGGTAATTTTTCCCAATTAAAAAAATATTACACAAGACAGAGAAACAGCTCTTTTATTCCCTCCCAACTCTGAGCAAGCATTAACTAAGGAAATGAAGCCTGTGATACTCCTATTCCAAAGGCCTCTTTACCAAAGTATACCATTGCATTAAAACACTCCAGAGTACTCATTTAGCTACCCATTTTTAAGTGGCACTTGAAAAATTAACACCATCAAGCTTTCTAAAAATAGAGCAAATCAGCTTTGTTGTACTTGTCACAGACACGCACAGTGCATCCACCCACTGCTTGCTTCTTCAACTGCTAGAGCGCCAGAGACGTGGAAATACATGCAGGAGAAAATAAAGATAAAACTCATCTCGCACACATAATGTAAATAGGAATGGCTCATAACCTATTAATTAATGAGTAGTTTTTCTGTATCCACTCCATGCCCAACATATGCTAACATTGAAAAGAACACAAGAAAAATATCGGGTGTAGCCTATGGTCCTAAGAAGTTTATCATCTAGTTGAAGGAAAAAAACTAACAGCCACAGAACAAAAATCAAGGAACAAATAGTGTAACTAAGTGCTAAGTAGTATTGTAAATTTTTTTTTTTTAAAGCCAAGAACATTGCGAGTTCGAAAATAAAGTTTAAAAAAAGCAGCACAATCTGGGCTGAACCTTGAACATGGACAGAATTTTGACTGGCAAGAAAAGAGGATGAGGAAAGCTCATTTCTGAATATAAGGGGGGGAAATATAAGCAAAGAAAGAGCAGTCAGGTGGAAAGCTTAGAGGTTGCCAGGCAGACAGTGGACTCAGACTGCCAAGAAGTGACATACCCAAGCCACATACAGCAAACAGCCCTGGCAGCTTCCCCCAGTGGAGGCAGCAGGATCAGGGAGGTGGCAGGACAAGGCAACGAGTGTCACAGATACTATGGCAGAGCACAAACTCAGGCATGCAAGAAATGAGGACTTATTTCTGTAGAACTGACCTTACTCTGTGTTTTAAGATCTCTATTTCCACTGAATGAGTAAAAACTAAATTTCTGTCAACTCAGGGCAATCTCAAGTTCTGGTTTTCCCCTTTCCCAAGCGTTACATCTAAATTGTAAAGCATTACAAGTGGTAGATTTGGGGCACAGAGAAGGGGAAGGTTGAATGGAGGTCTTTATCCTCAGACATTTAAGCTCTTCCACCAGCAGATCCACCAAGATCTTTCCCTCACCCTCTTCATCCCTGCCACATCCCTTCATCTGGCTCTCCCACCTACATCCCTGCCCACCCAGGCACACATGCATCTCCTGGTTGCCTCTGAAGTCATCCTTGCCATGAGAAACGGGGAAAGCTGCCACAGGTCCGTCTAACCAGCCAGCCACCTCTACTGCTCTCCAGCCAGGCATCATCCAAAGCTCTGCCGTCCTGAGGACAGAAAGAACTGATTTGGATTCTTCCAGATTAATTCCCTTCATGCTGGCAAACTGACTTACAAAATTGAAAAGTTAAGAATTTGACTCTTTTGTACTATGAGATATACTATCTTTTCTTTGAAATTAAAAAAAAAAAACTCAGTTTTCTAAACAAAAGGAAAGGATAAGTACTAATATGAATCTAACAGGAGATAATGGGGAGGGACACTGATGAATATCTCCAATTGCTATCAGAGCAAGCTAAAGACAAAGACGGTCTGAACTAGGAGATCATTAGGAATGGAGACTAAATAGGCACATTTAGAGATATTAAAAACAAAACACAGGTAGGGACAGAAATAGGGATACTGGAAAAGAGAGGGAATGAAATCAACCCCATGGTTTCCTGCCTTTATGATAAGCAGAATCCCGGCCTTATCAAAACAGGTGACAGTTAAGAGTAAAAAAGATTTTGAATTACATTCACACAGACTTTTCTAGTTTAAAACGATGATTTAAAATAGCAAAAAGGACTATTCTGTAAGTTGGTACTGTTCAGTTGTTTCTTAGTAACACACTCATTACCATGACTTCCAAATACTAGGTTTTGAAACAGCTACATACCTTTATGAAAAAGAAAACACAACTCATCTTTTCTGAAAGTTTTTAAAATCTTAAAACACTAAAACGTGACATTCTTTAGTATTATTATTATTAAATCATAACTGTATACATTAATACAATCATGGGGCACCATACACTGGTTTTATAGACCGTTCGACACATTTTCATCACACTGGTTAACATAGACTTCCTGGCATTTTCTTAGTTATTGTGTTAAGACATTTACATTCCACATTTACTAAATTTCACATATACCCTTATAAGATGTACCGCAGGTGTAATCCCACCAATCACCCTCCCTCCACCCATCACCCCCCTCCCTCCCATCTCTTTCCCCCTTCCCCCTATTCTTAAATTACAGCTGGATTATAGCTTTCACATGAAAGCCATAAATTAGCTTCATAGAAGGGTTGAGTACATTGGATACTTTTTCTTCCATTCTTGAGATACTTTACTAAGAAGATATGTTCCAGCTCCATCCATGTAAACATGGAAGAGGTAAAGTCTCCATCTTTCTTTAAGGCTGCATAATATTCCATGGTGTACATATACCACCATTTATATTTTTTTTTTCATTTCTTTATTTTTTATTGTTGGGGATTCATTGAGGGTACAATAAACCAGGTTACACTGATTGCATTTTTTAGGTAAAGTCCTTCTTACAGTCATGTCTTGTGCCCAAAAAGCACACACCAAAGCCCCACTCCCCTCCCTCCTTCCCTCACTTTGCTCTTCCTTTCTGATTTCATTTCTTTTTTTTTTTTTTTTTTAAGCAGGAACTCAACTTTCTTCCGTCAAGCAGCCGCTTATATAGAGTGTGGGAAAGGGGCGGGGAAAGAAGGCGGGGGATGAGGTGCGTGACAGGGTTGGGCCAATGGCATGGTACCACATTGGCTGTATCTAGGTAGAGGCAGTTTCAGGCCGGGCCTTGCTGAGTCATTGCTACACGGAAGTAGCTCGATGGATCTACTTCTAGTCAGGCT
>CAUYPK010135298.1:0-12133 GCA_963574355.1 Loris lydekkerianus
TTTGACACATTTTCATCACACTGGTTAACATAGTCTTCCTGGCACTTTCTTAGTTATTGTGTTAAGACATTTACATTGTACACTTATTAAGTTTCGCATATACCCTTGTAAGATGTACCACAGGTGTAATCCCACCAATCACCCTCCCTCTGCCTACCTCCCCCTCCAGAGGTCTTAAAAGAAGTTTCCTGGGATTCAGGAAACTATTGAAAGAGCAGTTTGGGTTCAGAAGAAAAAGAAGGACTAAGTATGTGAGGAGCTCAGGAGGTAGACTTTACCTATGCTTTAGCCTTTACCAATCTACTCACAGAGTGTCTCAGAACATAAAGACATGAGTCTCCACTCAGCAAAAAAAAGGGGATTACTACCTTAATGACCACCTTGTATGGTGCAAATATTGCTATACCTCTTCCCCAAATTGACAGCTATGCCTGCATCTTCACATTCTTTAAGGCCGGGGAAAGACACGTAGAAAGCTCTCCCTACCACTGAGTTACTGCTCTCCATCCTCCTTCACTGCATTTTTTCATCTCAGCTTTAAAGCAAGGAGTATAACGATGATTCATTTATTTTTTCCCCATCTGTAATATGGAAACAATAATGCCTAAGGAATGGATTGTTGTGAAGATTAAATTGGTTAACATTACAAAGCACTTAAAACTGCCTGACACACAGAAAGCACTATCTAAAGAGTTTGCTATCATTATTCTTTTAATACATTTTTTGATTCAGTTTGCTAATCATGGCAATTTTTATATCTATCTTTATAATTGATGCTCATAGTGCATTTTTATAGTATATTTCTTATATTTTTATTTTAAGCAAATGCTAATTTCATAAAATATGTGAGAGCCTTCCACTTGAAAATAACTCAAATAGCTTTAGGATGAGCTATTTTTAGAAATTATAATCAAATTACAGAGAATTCATCTGTAAAACCATCAAGCCATCATTGGTAATTTCTTTCCTCTAGTTTTCTATTTCTCTTGGGTTGTGATTTTTGTGTTGTCCACCAAAGACTCACATCTCTCCTAGGGATGCTGAAGTTGGATATGGCTGGTGACATACTTTGATCAGTGAAAGTGAGCAGAGGTTCTCAATGTTCTGGGCATCAGGATTTTTAAAAGCTGCCCAGGTGATTCAAAAGCACAGCCAAAGCTGAAAAACACTTATGTAAGGGTGGAATGAATTGGTTACAACATGTATCTCTAACCTAGACACTCTGGAACTGGAGCCCAGATATAGTGCTCCCAGGGTTGGGGTGGGGCAGGGGTGCCCAAAGCAGCCCCAGAAACACTTTGGGCCACTTCACAATTCTCCCACAGCTCAGTTTCTCACTCCCCCTGCCACCTTTCTTTCCCATTTCCTTCCTCCCTAGAGCTTGGAGATGCAGGAGGGAGAATTGGCCCCTTCAGATGGCTGGGGGTGGTGGTGAGGGGGAAGGTCCAGAGAATGCCTCAGGCCTGTTCACAAAGGCCTCTCCCACGCCCCTGGCCCAGGCTCACTCAGCCAGGGCTCACTCCTCTACATCCCCTTGTAGCAGAGAGAGGTGGCCCCTGGTCATACATTGCAGGCTCCCCCATTCCCTGCAGGCCTGAGAAGCCAGTTCTGCAAGAAGCACAGAAGGGAAGGTAACCCAAAGCAGCTGTAGGGAGACAGGAAAGACTGAGGTTACAGTCTCCCTCTCTAAAGGGGGAGGCTGGTACAGATGTTTTTAGAACCTGGGCATCTGCAGGAATTGCAGACCTTGGAATTAGCACCCACAAGGGGTGCTGTGTTGCCAGCACCTGCAGTCAGTGGGTGGCTCATTCTTCATGTTTGCTGCCCAATGGTTTTACAGAGAAATTAAAATCTAAAAACTAAAAATAAAAAAGCTCCTCCCAAAGCTATTTGAGTGATTTTCAGATAGAAAATGCATCTGGGAGCCCAACTAGGGCCCATCCAGGTGTCTCCAGAATCTGGACCTCAGAATTATTTTAGAGTCTTCACTTACACTCAGCTTCAGTAGGGAGGTCTCCAACGTTTTTAGGAACCAGGGGCCTCGTCCCCACATCTCCTCTCAGGCCTGTGAGAGAGTGCGGTGTGGGGAAGCCGATAGTCCTGTCTTCCCAATATAGGCATTTCCTGCCTCACATCAGAAATTTGTTCATGAAAATCAGAAGTTCTATGTAAAAATGCTAATTATAAGGCTATTTCCTAATTTTTCAAGTAGCTTTATTGAAGTGTAATTGATAATCAACTGTACATATTTTAGGCATAGAATTTGAAAAGTTGTAATATGGGTAGACCCCTGAAACCATCACCACAGTCAAGATAGCGAGTGTATCTGCTACCCTCTAGTTTTCTCATGTCCCTTTGTAATCTTCAACAGTGTCACCCAAACGATGTCACTATAGTTTGCATTCTCTAAAGAATTACATATATGCAATCATCAATATGTTCTCTTTTAGGGGTGGGAACTCTGACACTTTCACTCACAATGATTATTTTGCAATTTATGTATTATCAGTAGTCCATTCCTTTTCATTGCTGAGTAATGTTCCATTGTATGAATATCCCACAAGTTCTTTAGACATTTGGATTATTCTCAGTTGTATATTACAAATAAAGGTATTATGAATATTCACATACAAGGCCCTGTATGAACATGTGCTTTCATTTCTCTTCTGGGAGTGGAATGACCGGGTCATATAGGTGTTTAATATTTTAAGAAGCTGACAAATAATTTTCCAGAGTGTTTGTACCATTTTAACATTCCATCAGCAGTGTATGAGAGAGTTCCAGTTCTTCCAACACTTGGTATTTTAAATGGGAAAAACTATGTTACAGGGAACCCACAACTTCCCAACAGTTTCCTAAAATCTAACTAAAAACACACTAAACACCTATATAAAAATAGCAAATTAAAATCTTGAGACATAAAGCTTAAAGCATTGTTTTGCATCACCAAAAACAGTTGCTTTACATTTGGTAAGTGATGCTTTTCTTAGCACACAGAGACCCACATCACTCTTATTCTGAAGTTCTACCTTATATTTGGAATGTAACAAATTTTTCCCACATAGTAAGCTATTCAGTAAATCTTTTTGATGTAAACAAGTTTTTCCCAAACTGTCAAAAAATATTGACAGAAATATTCTATGAAAATCTGGGTATTGAAAATTAAAAGACATTCTACTGAGACAACATACAGATATTCCTGTATTTCCAGTTCCTCCCTGGGGTACACAGTAGGGATGTTCTCTCCACCCAAGCCCCTTGTATCGGGGTGGGATCACGTGTAAGTAGATATGATGTATGTCATTTCCCAGCAGTTTTGAGAGCCAGTGCAATTTACCTGTTTCTCCCTCTGCCACATCACCAGCTCTCAATGCTACTTTATCTGCCTAGTAGTGGCGGACAATGACCCAAAGCCCAGTGTTCTCAGCTAGCACGCAATAGTTCAATCTGTGAAAGAAGCCCTTGTGCTGTTAAGCTGCTGAAATTTCAAGGTTGTTACTGTGATGAACATGGCCTACCCTGCCAACTACGTGAAGTCAATTTTGGATACTCAAGTTTTGCTAGGAAAGCAAAATTCTTTAGGTTTTTAAATTTAATGCCAAGTTATGTTATTGGTTTGCCTTTCCCCTTCTCAATATTTTTACTCTCATACCACTAGAATCAACTTTACCAGCAAGTTACATACTTCACTGCTCTTTTCAAAGAACCTGGTTTTATTAAACTTAAATTTCGTTTCCAGGCCTTTAATTTAATCTTCAATGTAAAAGAGTATAGCATGATAGTCAAGGTCATGGGCTTGCAGCCAGACTGCCTTGGTTTGAATCCCAGCTTTGTCAACGTCACATAATCTTGAGCAAGTTACTTACCCTCCTGTGTCTGTGTTGGTTTGTTTGTTTTTTCTTTTTTAAGACGGAGCCTCACTATGTTGCCCTCAGTAGAATTCCATGGTGTCACAGCTCACAGCAACCTCCTACTCTTGGGCTTATGTGATTCTCTTGCCTCAGTCTCCCAAGTAGCTGGGACTACAGGTGCCCTCCACAGTGCCCGACTATTTTTGTTGTTGCAGTTGTCATTGTTAATTCTAGCTTGCCAGGGCCAGATTCCAACCCTCCAGCCTCAGTGTATGTGGCTGGCACCCTACCCACTGAGCACAGGCACCTGCCTGTGTCTGTTTTGTGTCTCTAAAAATGGGATGGGAGAGCCTACCTCATTTGATTTTTGGATTAACACATGTAAAACAGTGCCTGGCATTTGGACAAATGTATGTTCAATAAATATTACTTGTTTTTTCTTCCCAAACTATTGAAATTAGCATCTGGTTCATTTCAGTCTTAAAAATATGAAAGGCATTTAAAGCTAACATGTGCCTTCAGATTTCCTCTTAAATTATGTCCCCTTTTTTTTTTTGGTACAAAATGTTCTCTTCATTTCATAGACGACTTATGTCATTTTGATTTATTTAACCCAAGGGCTTAATTTCATAATAATTTCTTAATTTAAACTAATTAAAACTTCATCTTTTTTTAATTTTTAAAATATGGAAGGCTTCATGAATTTGCATATCATCCTTGAGCAGGGGCCATACTAATCTTCTCTGTATCATTCTAATTTTAGTGTATGCACAGCCAAAGCGATCACTCATCTTTATTTCTAATTTTACTGATCAATACAGAACTCTGACAAACGTTTAAGTGGCCAAATATGTGTCCTCTTTTATATGCATTTCAAATATGTTCTTTGTATGTTTTCCTTTTTTTTTTTTTTTTGTCTACTAAACAGTCTGGTCATTTAAGAAGTATTTTCAACAATGCCACTAAAATCATCATCTTCCTTTATGTTTTGAGAAGTTTTTGCATTTACAATTGGCTAAATGTAGGTCAAGTTTGACTACCGTTTTTTTGCAGGTTTTTTTGGCCAGGGCTGGGTTTGAACCCGCCACCTCCGGCATATGGGGCCAGCTCCCTATTCCTTTGAGCCAAAGGCACCACCCTACCATGTTTCTTAAGTTGCAATTACAGTACATAAAATCTGTCTTTTAATGCTTTAACAATGTCAACTATTCTTAAATTACTATTTGTACAGTAATATTGCTTTTCTTTTAGTCTCTTTGCCTTTCCTTAATCTAAAAATATGCAACTGTGTTCTTTAATCCCTGCTAACAGCCTATTGGTAATGGGGAAGTCATTTCACTCCCATTTAGCTGATTTTTACTATTTGTATTTCCCTTTTATTGTGTATACTGTTCCTTGGACTGGCTGATCTAATCAAGTTTGTCTTTTCCTTCCTGTTAACTTAGAAGTTCTACAATTTTCAGTTCCAGAGTTATTGTTCTATTCTTAAGCATTATCTATATTTCTCTAATGTATTTGCTGTCATGTAAGCTACAAAATAACCTAAGATAACAGTACAAGAAACTGTTTTGAAAGGAATTTTATATTTATACACATTGAACTTGACTGAAGTGGATTCCTGAGGGAAGATACCCATTTTTTCACATAACTCAAATATACCAGGAAGTCATATTCTTGGTGTTCAATAATAATACATACTCAGCGAACACAGCTAAGAACTATATTATTAGGATATATAACTGGAAAAAGTACAAGTTTACTGAATCGAGTTCTAAATAATTCTTAGATATTCCATGCTTTAGAAACAGTACCTCCTAGCCAGTCATGTGTGCCTATAGTCCCAGCTACCTGGGAGGCTGAGGCAGGAGGATCGCTGGAGCCAGGAGTTAAAGCTGCACTGAGCTATGACTGCACCGTGGCACTCCAGCCTGGGTGAAAAGACAAGGTCCTGTTTCCTTAAACACACACACACACAACACACACAAACACACAGTACTCCCATCTTTGAGGTAATGTTCCAGCTGTCTTAGGCTACTCAGTGTTGTTTAACATTAGTTTTAAGCTTAATGTTCTAGCAATATTCCCAATACTTTTGAGGCAATATATTCATGCTTAAATAATTGGAGGTAATGTTAAGGGACTAGCATGATCAGCTATATGGTCTGTAACCTTGGTTACATTAAGTAAAGTGCTACTACAACTCCCAGTTACAGGTCGACAGATGACTGTCCTGAAACCCCACTAAAGCCCCATGAATTAAGAGGCTTGGGTGGGCAGAGAGGGAAGGGGCATCAGAAGCACTCAAGAAAAATGATTTAAAAAACAAACCAAAAACAAACAAACAAAAACAGCAATACCAGCCGAAAATGGTTTGGGGACTTAGCAAAGCAGAGAAGACTGCAAATACAGCATCTTCAGGGGAGGGGAAAGCCAAGAGGAGCCGAGATGCTCAGCATAGGAGCCTGCAAAGGCTCCAGCCCAGGAGAGAGAGGCTGCAGGAACATCAAATCCATGGGCCAGACCCTCTGCTGAAGCCTAGATGGAGACAGTGAGGACTTGCACCAGGGTGGGTATACTGGATATGTTTTAAAAGAGAGACAAGAGGGCATCACTACAAATAGGATGTGTAATGTGAGAGGAAAGAGTATGACATTCTAGATTTCTGGTCTACACAGCAGAAAAAAAGAGGGTGGTAGCATTAGAGAGAAACCTACAAGGGTTACAGTTTTTAGAAAGAGCAGAAGTTCAGATTTAGACATACTGAGTTTGAAATGCCAATTGGATGGCCAAGGGCCATTCTTCAACATCCTGGTCAGAAGAATCTGCCCTCCATTCCCAAGACCTCATGTCTATCCTCCTAGTTTTCCATAGAAACACCCCTGAAGACATGGTCCCGGACATAAGTCATCACAAGATCCATGGGCATGGCATTAAGGACTGCTCCTCCTCACTGATGTCTGCCTCACATTTCTACCTCCTGGCAAATCTTCCCATAAGATTAATACTGACCAAACACTGATTAATACTGACCAACAGGAGACGGTGCAGTCTGGCACCAGGTAGATATACTGGATATGTTTTAAGAGAAACAAGAGGGTTTCAACAGGAGCCAAGACCAACTCCATTTAATTTGAGCATAGGATTAGACCAACCTGTTATATTGACTTCAGCTATGCCCTGACAAGGTTCCAGCTGAACATCTCAAACCATGTGGTTATCTAGTTTTGTTTTGTTTTTTTAACCCAGGTAGAGCAGGATGTATTAGTGATTACAGACTCTACCTTGGCTCACAAGGAAGAGGACTCAGGTGACCCTCTCATCCACAACAACTCAGGCCAGTGAATTAAGCTGACCTGGGTGCCTGTCAGGACCAAGGTAATGTTTCCTTAAACACTCCCAAGTCTCCTATGACCACTTAAAGGTCTAAGTCTTAGGAAAGAGGTAATCGTGTATGTAGCTTCTATAAAGAAGTCTATAAAGAATAGCTTCTAGAGAGAGCAGAGATGCTCAGCAAAGGAGCCTGCAAAGGCTTCAGCCCAGTAGAGAGAGGCTGCAGGGACATCAAATTCCTATAAATTTATAAAGAACACAGCACCCCAGAAAATTTTGCACCCCCCTCCTGGGATCTATACCAGTTGAAAGTAACTCCAGTGTGGCTTTCTAGTCTGCAAGTCGTAAGACTCCCAGTTCTATCTGCCTGAGATTGAGGTCATCCATAACACCAGCTGGGTTGCATTTATCCACTTCAAAATGCATCCCAGCCCTCTGGCTGAGGATGATGGGTACAGCAATTAGTTAAGTTCATTGCTACAGTTTGAGGGACATGCAGTGTGTTTTTCTGTACCAAACCTCCTGGGCAGTTTTGAGAAGTTGTTAATACCCCCTACCTCCTCTAAGGCATTTTCTACACAGGTGCTGCCATATTGTTCTCCCTCCACTTTCACAAAATTGGGTGACCATTTCAGGAGCTTCACTTGCACCTGCTATCATTCCCCACTCAGATCAAGCCCTGGGCAGCTCAGGTAAATGACAAGGTCATTTTTATAAGACTTAAGTTTGAGTCCCCTCAGTCTCCTTTCTGGTGCAGTCAGTAATCTGAGGCTCTATAGCAGGTGCCAGACTCTATAGCGGGGGGGAGAGGGGGGGAGGCCAGGGCTGATAAGGTCAATCTGAAAGGCAGGGGAGGGGCAAAGATCCTTCTTTGATGTGGCCTGGCCATGAAACAAATGTGCCAACTTTTGGCAAAAGTCAGAGGTCCGGCATGCAACATTAGCTTTGGCATTAAATAGAGTTAAGTTCAATCACCTCAACTGCAGCTAGAGTCAGCCTTTGCCTGAGGGAAAGACTCAGCTTTAAGTGGCAGAGGAGCAAACAGCTAAGCCATTGGCAGTAGACCATGAATCTGAGTTCTGCCAACCAAGTGGGGCAACCACATTCACTCTCAGCTCAGCAGGATGACTGAGGCCAAACAGTTGTATCAGCCCGTGGTCATTGTTGTGTTTCAACATTAGCCAAACCCTCAATGAGCTAGGCCCACGCAAGCTCAATGGAGGGCACATGGGGCCAGGGGCTCTGCTCCAGGTACAAAGTAGGGAGAAAGTTTCCCCAGAGGAATTACAACAACTTTTTCATGGAGAGCTGAGATTCCACCAATGAGGACAGCTTCATTCTTGAGTATACCGTATCTGTTTCTAAACAAGGCTTTGGGCCCTTAACTCCTTGCTAGTCTTAGTTCAGTTTGACCCACCTCTCCCCCAAAATGGAAGTCTCAATACCAAGTCCCCTTTTAGTGAGAACTCATTAGCAGCTCTTAGCTTGCTACTTTCCAATAGGTGTCTACCTAGGTTGCCTCAAAACCCCAATGGCACCTCCAGATAGAGACTGCTTCCTTTGCCCAAGGCCAATCATATTTGATCTGCCTCCAGTGCCCAGAGAGTCCAGCAAGGCGTTGTGGCTTACACCAATAAGCAAGGCCCACTGACTGTCAGTTTCTAGCAGCTGCTTGTGGCTCAACCATTTTCATTCACTCAAAACTTAGAACAGCTTTGTTGTCTCTTTGGCCCTTTTTCCTCCCACTAGGAGCAGAATGATGAAGACACAGTGAGGGGTGTGTGTTTCAATCTTACCTCCCACTTTCTTAGTCTTACTTATCCTAAGAGCATTTGCTCCCAGACAGTGAAGGTCCTGGGGTATTTTCTTTTAAAAGCCCATAACCCAGCCTGCAAAAGGTCTTTTAGCTCTTTCTCTTACAGAAAGCCAAGTCTGTCAGCCTCCCATTATCACCACCAGAACTTTCACAAACTCTGGGTCTGAGATTTTACCTATTAGTTTTGCAGATGCTGGCAGAAGACACGAGATCCCTGGGTCAGAGACAAAAGACAAAAGACTTGCTGCCTATAGGCAGCATGAGCTTCATGACGGCTTCATTCTCCTCTGTCCCCGTGCCCCAGTGCAAGTCCCATGACAGTAGTGTGAAGACAGGTTAGATAGATGCTGCAGAGTATCTGTCACCACTGCAGAATTCTAATGCCAGGAAACCCCAGGCAGTTAAAGCAGCTGCTAGCAAGTTGTCTCATTTCAGACAACTATCAAACTATATTTCCAAGAATATTCAGAAGGAAAACCTATTTTTCAGAAACTTAAAAATGAATTTAGTTCTTGTAAGATAAATGGTCCCTGTAATAAAGGAACCCTGCCCTTCAGTTCCTACTGCTCCACCTAAGTGTCAGTACGTTGTCAGATACCAACCCTCAGGCTGGTGGCTGAACCCCAAAGCCCAGTTTGATCTCTAGCAGCTTTGTCACATGGTCATGAGGACCCGTGCCTTCTCATGTAGAGAATTCATTTTCTCTAATGGCCTGACTATTTGACTTGCTCAATACCGTGGATGGAACCTGTGGAAGCAAGGTTTATATAACAAGTAGAGACCAGAATGTTCCTTCTATTCTTCTGTTCTAGGATGTCCTTCCCAATCCCCCAATGGCAAAACCTCAAGGACTTACCTTGTCCTCATCATTTCCCATCCCTTGATGATTTTAAAATGTGTTCAGCTGTGTTACAATGTTAAGTAAAGATAAGATGTGAATAGGGAGAACTCTACCTTCATTGCATCCTCTATTACAGATGTCTCAGAGGACACAATCTGTTCCTACATCCTGGTGCTGCCCACTGGATCAGGGAATTTGGAGGATGAACACTGCCAAGGTTTCAGACTTTCCCAAGAAAATGAAAGGTTCTTGTCTCAGGAACCTGGAGATGTACATAAAATGTCTTGACTTTAACTTTAAAAGTAACACAAACTAAACAAGACTGGCTGATAGGCCTGACTTGTCCTGTGTGCTGGAGGCTGGTCTCAACCTGCCCCTCAGCCCAGCACCATGACTAACATGAGAAGATAGACAGAGAGCAGGACCATTCCTTCAGACCCTGGGATGGAGCTTACCCACTCAAAGCCTCTTCTGAAACCAGGAATCCCACTGCCAGCAGCCTGGCGTCCACTCTCATGACTTCTTGAGGGCTCAGGCGAAGCATTTTAAAGACCTTGGAGGATGGGGCTCATATGCTCAATACTGTCTTCTTGTAAGCATCCCTCAGCTGGGGGCTGGACTTAATTTTAGATGGTAAGTGAGTCCAGTGACCCCAGCTGTGTAGAAGGGGGGCAGCAGCAGCCTCTAATCTGTGAGTTTAAAGGAATGATTAATTGGTACTAGAAACTTTTAGGAACCAACTCATGAGGGAAAATGGTTCTGCCTCTCTCAGAAAGATGCTGCCGCACCTGGGTTAAACTACAATTGCCTTAAGCTCTGAAAAGCATTTTCTATTTCCCATTTCCTTTTCTGATTCGTACGTTAAGCTTTTTGCTGCATAGACGCATAATTCCGTAAAAGATATATAGCATGTTTTGCATGTATTAAAACTATTACTCTTCCTTCTGCAATGGCTTTTCCTCACTCAAATCATTTGTCTATGTTGATCCATGAAATCTAATTCTTTTTTTTTTTTTTTTTTTTTACCACTCTAGAATAGGGATCAGCAAACCAAAGCAGGACCAAACTCCACCTACTGCCTATTTTGGAGAATAACGTTTCACAGGGATACAGTCAAATCCATTTGTTTGCATACTGTCTATGGCTGCTTTAGGACTACCAAGGCAGCATTGATTTCTTACAGAACTAAACCTAAAATATTTACTATCAAGGCCTTTACAGAAAAACTTTATCTCTGCCCTATGGTATTCCACTGAATGAATTTTCTACTATTTACTTATCAATCCTCTCATTCATTGATGTGTAAGTTCCTTTAAGTCTTTTAATATGAAGTAATGCTAAATAAACATTCCTGTACATGTACAGCCTATGAACATGTACACAAGTGACTTTCTCTAGGATACTCACACAAATCTTGAACATCTTTCATTAGATTTGTTATCATTTATCTTTTTCTTCTGTTTCGATTGTATATATCATCTTTTTAAAATACTAATACATTGTGCAACTGGCAAATGAATAGGAACAGAAACAATTGTTTACATTGACTTTGTGTCTACTAACCTTACTGCATTAATAAGGATTAGTCTTGACTGCACGTGACAGGAGCCTGATGACAATAACTTATCCAACCATAACTGTGCCTTTTCTTCCATCTAGCATCCTAGAGGTAGTATTTCAGAGATGGTACAACTGTTCATGATCTTTTTGTTGATACATAATTAAAGACAATTAAGTGAAATATCATCAAAATTTTCCATTAAGGGAGTAGTTGTGAGGTTCATTGGCACTTTTTTTTTTTTTTTAAACTATTTTGCTAGGTGTTATTGGGGGTGCCTTAAGGTACCTTATATACTCGAGTATAAGCCGAGTTTTTTGGGCACAAAATTTGTGCCGAGTTCGGGTTTTTCGGCACAAATTTTGTGCCAAAAAAATTTGGCTTATACTCGAGTATATACGGTAAGTGTCTGTGTAAAGCAAACTGCAGTGTACCCCTATGACTCTGATGTTGGTCTCTTTCTAGCTTCCACTAGAAAGAAACTGGGATCATTGGAAAGCAGTCCTTCTTTGATTTGAAACAAAGGTGAAATTTGTGAGCAGAAAGTGAAGATACAACCTTAAGCTCTAAAGCAGGGGTGGCGAACACGCGGCTCTCGGCCAAAATGAATGCGGCTCTTTGCCTCTTATCATTATTTTGTATACTGTGGCTCTTTGCCAAGTTTGGATTTTGTTATGCTGCTTCTGAGGAGGGACCTCTGAGGAGCGATCTCTGAGCGTGTAGTCCCGCCCCCAGGC